>APFE031384949.1:144896-155107 GCA_000404065.3 Pinus taeda
TATAAAGTAAAATCAATTATTAATTTTTCTATATTGAATATCCAAATCATCACCCTCTCATGGCTACCTTTGCTTTCTATATTAGAGAAAAGATTATTTAACTTTCATGGACTCTTGCAGCATTGTTGTTGTGCTCCCCTATTGTTCTTCTATTCACCTTTTCTTTGTTTAAAGCAAATTTTTCAAAATTAGGCTGTCTATATTAGAGAAAAGATTATTTAACCTTCATGGACTCCTGCAACATTGTTGTTGTGCTCCCCTATTGTTCTCCTATTTACCTTTCCTTTGTTTAAAGCAAAATTTTCACAATTAGCATGTTTAACATAACCATTTTATTTAGCGTTTCACAAGGCTTCATGTTGAAAAAAGCCTTACTGGATTAGCTAATTTAGGAAAAAACAATGTACTCTCGGAAGGAGATTAATGAATTTTGAAATACAAAAAGTAGTTGAAAAAGAGTTTTTGATAAGGAGAAGCCAATATTCATAAATTTGCTTAAAAGGAGATTAATGAAGGTTGAAATGCAAAAAGTAGTTGAAAGACAGTTCTTTTATAAAGAGAAATTGACACTCACAAATTTGCTTAAAACTTAAAATGAGAGCCTTGAAAAATAAGGTTGAAATGTAAGAAGTTGCTAAAGAGAGTGTTTTTATATAAAAAGAAACAAACACTCACAAATTTACCTAAAACGGAAAATGAAAAGCTCGAAAAATACTAAAATGTCGTCAAATTTTCATTCGACCGTCAACAAGAATTTGAAATTCCAAATTCCAGGGCTAGGCACGACACACATGCACATGAGACAAAGTAAATTTTGTTACGGGTTGGCACAAGGATGCTTCTCGTAATAAATTATGAACGTTTTGTTGAAAAGTCTTAAAGAGAATGGGCATACGAAGTTTGAAGTTGACTCAGTCAGTTGAGGTCTGCAAGTTGCAACATTAATCGAGAAGTAGTCTCCCATTCTCCCATATTGCAAGTTGCAACCTTCTTAGAAAAGTAGATTTCACGCTCTCTCCATAAAACCATGGATGGCCTTGATTCACTCCTCGCGACCTTCTAGAAAAAAGCGTTGGTTTCCTATAACCTTCTAGGCGGCGCCCATGGATGTGTAAAGTTCTTCAAGGCGGCGCACATGGATGTATGCTTTTCACAGAAGCCTGCAGTTCCCTACGACCTGCACAGCAGCGTACGCGGTTGTGTTTTTTTGCTGCTTCTTTGGAATTTCACAACGACAAGTCAACATTGCAAAGACGTCTCATAAATTCTATCATCTTCGCATCTTCGTTATTCTTTCCTAAAACAACTTTGTTTGCCCTATTTAAATGGCCCATGTTCTCTCCAATTTAAACATCACCATTGCAATTTGGAATTTGTCGGCTTGCAATACGCTAATTTCTCATAATTTTCAATGGCTGCCGGTGCTCTGTCTCGGTCATTGATTACCTATCCTTTTTTCCGTTGCAGGCGCGAATACAGCGTAGTAGCAGGCAAAGTAGGATTGTCCACGGGATCAATTCGGGCGGATCCAAAACAAGGTGATGATAAGGCTGCTGCAGGTTATAGAGAGAGGTCCTGGATGCCGGATCCTGTAACCGGTTACTATATACCGGAAGACCATTTTGGAGAAACTGATATTGCGGAACTTCGAGAAAATATGCTAAAGGAACATTCAACTATTTCTCGCGGAGGACCAAATTAACGCTGCTAGATTCAATTTCAAATTAGACAATTACTCTCCTTGTTCAGCTGTCAAGACATTCGACTAAATACATGTGCAGCAGACACTTTTGGTCCAAGAAGATGTACTCTGGGTTGATTTATATTTTGTTTTCCCACCTATGAATTGAAAAACGGCACGATGTAAAATTTCTGAATTTTATACTGTCTTATGGTGATAAATTGCTCTGTTTTGCATGAACCACTTAATGAATAAGCCTAGCCTTACATTTATGTTAAATCATAATGATCAATTCAGTATGGTTTCCCAATAAAATCCGTTGGAAAGGAAGATTGGTTCCTTTCGTTCCAATTAAAATTTGTTATACTGCGAGAGCAGTGTTAACAAGAGCATACCGGAGTTTTCGTGGATTTTTAAGCCTAATATGCAAAGATATCCATTTATTTTTGTCATTAGGGAAACATATATCTGAACATTATAAAAAATCAGGCCCTAATTATGAGGCATTTTATTTGACACATTACCGAATAGTATGGCAATGTCCTCGTTGGAATGGAAGGCCAAGCACCTTTCATGGTAGCGTAAAGATTTCACCTTGGTTTTTCCTCACGAAAGGAGAAAATCTGAACGATTATCATCCTGTCAAACATTGCGTGACTCAAAACCTCACCTTGACCGCTCCAATTTGTATCCATAAAATGTGCAACGAATATCTTTCATTTTAAGAATTTGTAGGGTTTGGAACGACAGGAGAGCCTAGTTTTGGACGCAGGTAACAATAGAAGTTCTGATCACCTGTGTATTGATTTTAAGAATACTGGAAACCTCCCGCCAGACCGAGATTGCAAAGGGGCAGTTCAAAAACAGATGGTCAACATCCTCAAACACAGATCTACATAGTGGACAGAGTCTAGGTCCAATGAATCCTCTCTTCACTAAATTCTCCCAGGTGAGGATTCTATTGTGGGTCGCTAGCCAAGGAAAAAAAAAAGAAAAGAAAAACACTCTAATTTCGTTGGAGCTACCCACCCCCACATGCTAACAATTTCGTCGGTTCAGTTGATTTCTCTTTATAATAAAAGAGTAGACATCCTTTGCAGAAATAGGACTACCAATCATACAATCATCCAAGTAAGGGAATCATCTTGCTCTTTTAGTGCGATCCCAGCTTGGCATAAGTGATAACGAGAGCGCTCCCATTCTAGCTCTAGCTCTAGGAGGATGCCCAACTTTGCAGCATGTGGCCAGTAGGAAACGAAAAGTGCACCCTGTGGGAGGCCAATGTCTGGAGGAAGAGGATCAAGGGAAGCGACACAATGTGAGCTCCCTCCAATCCAATGATAGCATAAGTCCAATAGGAATTTTATTCCCACAACCGACCTTCCATTTGAGGTTACTACACATTTATGGTGTGGATTTGACGAGGCTACGCCAAATGTAAGAGGTTTTTTTCTTGGGGAGACCCATCTTGAATCCATTCTTCCAGATTCACGTTATTAAGATATTTCTCTCTAATGATATCTTACTAGTGTTGGGTATACGACCAAAGTCCCACATCGACTAGAAGTGGGGAGGATCATGGGTATATAAGGATGGACAAATATCTCCATTGGTATGAGGCCTTTTGGGGTAAGTCCAAAAGCAAATCCATGAGGGCTTAGGCCCAAAGTGGACAATATCATACCATTGTGGAGATATGTGGTGTTCAAAATTTGACCGTATCAGTCGGATTGCCAAATATTAGGGGAATCAGCAATGGAGATAAAGATGCCCAAATACCTAGGGGAATCAGCAATGGAGATAAAGATGCCCAAATACCTTGAAAAACAACATAGGATTGGCAAATATTAGGGGAATCAGCAATGGAGATAAAGATGCCCAAATACCTTGGAAAACAACATAGGATTGCCAAATATTAGGGGAATCAGCAATGGAGATAGAGATAAAGATGCCCAAATACCTTGGAAAACAACATAGGATTGCCAAATATTAGGGGAATTAGCAATGGAGATAAAGATGCCCAAATACTCAGCAATGGAGATAAAGATGCCCAAATACCTTGGAAAACAACATAGGATTGCCAAATATTAGGGAAATCAACAATGGAGATAAAGATGCCCAAATACCTTGGAAAACAACATAGGATTGCCAAATATTAGGGGAATCAAAAATGGAGATAAAGATGCCCAAATACCTTGGAAAACAACATAGGTGTGGTCAAAATTTGAGCGAAAGAAATAAGTGTATCTAACCTTGGAAAACAACATAGGATTGCCAAATATTAGGGGAATCAACAATGGAGATAAAGATGCCCAAATACCTTGGAAAACAACATAGGATTGCCAAATATTAGGGGAATCAGCAATGGAGATAAAGATGCCCAAATACCTTGGAAAACAAAGATGCCCAAATACCTTGGAAACCCAAATACCTTGGAAAACAACATAGGTGTGAAAGAAATAAGTGTATCTAAAAATAGAGATGCATCTAAAAATAGAGATGCTTCCTTGAGTTTATCTCCATTACTGATTCCTCGAATAGTGAATATTAGGCACCAACATAGGTGTGGTCTCAAAATTTGAGCGAAAGAAGAAAGAAAGAAGAAAGAAATAAGTGTATCTAAAAATAGAGATGCTTCCTTGAATAGTGAATATTAGGCACCAACATAGGTGTGGTCACAAATATTAGGGGAATCAACAATGGAGATAAAGATGCCCAAATACCTTGGAAAACAACATAGGTGTGAAAGAAATAAGTGTATCTAAAAATAGAGATGCATCTAAAAATAGAGATGCTTCCTTGAGTTTATCTCGATTACTGATTCCTCAAATAGTGAATATTAGGCACCAAGTGTATCTAAAAATAGAGATGGTTACTGATTCCTCGAATAGTAAATATTAGGCACCAACATAGGTGTGGTCTCAAAATTTGAGCAAAAGAAATAAGTGTATCTAAAAATAGAGATGCTTCCTTGAATAGTGAATATTAGGCACCAACATAGGTGTGGTCACAAATATTAGGGGAATCAACAATGGAGATAAAGATGCCCAAATACCTTGGAAAACAACATAGGTGTGGTCAAAATTTGAGTGAAAGAAATAAGTGTATCTAAAAATAGAGATGCATCTAAAAATAAAGATGCTTCCTTGAGTCGATTACTGATTCCTTGAATAGTGAATATTAGGCACCAACATAGGTGTGGTCAAAATTTGAGCGAAATAAATAAGTGTATCTAAAAATAGAGATGCTTCCTTGAATAGTGAATATTAGGCACCAACATAGGTGTGGTCAAAATTTGAGTGAAAGAAATAAGTGTATCTAAAAATAGAGATGCTTCCTTGAGTTCATCTCGATTACTGATTCTCGAATAGTGAATATTAGGCATATGGGTGTGGCGAATAGTGAATATTAGGCATATGGGTGCGGCCAAAATTTGACCGTACTTCCTTGAGTTTATCTCGATCACTGATTCCTCGAATAGTGAATATTAGGCATCCTCGAATAGTGAATATCAGGCATATGGGTGCGGCGAATGGTGAATATTAGGCATATGGGTGCGGCCAAAATTTGACCGTACGAATAATGAATATTAGGCATATGGGTGCGGCCAAAATTTGACTTTACTTCCTCGAGTTTATCTCGATTATTGATTCCTCGAATAGTGAATATTAGGCATATGGGTGCGGCGAATAGTGAATATTAGGCATATGGGTGTGGCCAAAATTTGACCGTACCCATGTCCGTCCGATTGCCAAATATTAGGGGAATCAACAATGGAGATAAAGATGTCCAAATACCTTGGAAAACAACATAAGTGTGGTCAATAGGGGAATCAGCAATGGAGATAAAGATGCCCAAATACCTTGGAAAACAACATAGGTGTGGTCAAAATTTGAGCGAAAGAATGGAGATAAAGATGCCCAAATACCTTGGAAAACAACATAGGTGTGGTTAAAATTTGAGCGAAAGAAATAAGTGTATCTAAAAATAGAGATGCTTTCCTTGAGTTTATCTCGATTACTGATTCCTCGAATAGTGAATATTAGGATCCTCGAATAGTGAATATTAGGCATATGGGTGCGGCCAAAATTTGACCGTACCCATGTCCGTCTGATTGCCAAATATTAGGGGAATCAGCAATGGAGATAAAGATGCCCAAATACCTTGGAAAACAACATAGGTGTGCAAAAAATTTGACCGCACCCATGTCTTTCTGATTGCCAAATATGAGGGGAATCAGCAATGGAGATAAAGATGCTCAAATACCTTGGAAAACAACCTGTATCATGACCAACCTTCCACCCAATGTGAGCCATTTATTTCCCACTTGCTCAGTTTCCCTCGGAATTTATTTATGATCCATGGCCAGACCCTTTTTACATAGCTGCAGGGTTTCAAGTGGAAACCCAAGTACTTGAAACCTTCAGCCAAGCGCTTGGCCCTAATGCCAACTAAGACTGCAATCTGTCTAGATTCATCATCTTCCTCATCAAATACAATAAGCTCAGATTTTTCTTTGTTTATGATGAGACAAGATGCAGTCCCAAACTTGGTACTGAAAGCGTGAAAATAAAGCCACTCTTAGAGCTTAGTCAGTCTCATGCATAAGAAATTATCCACAAATTTCGGGTGGGTAAGATTCCTACACTTTGTAACCCTGCAACCAGTGATAGAGGTGGCCATCCTTGCTGCATTAAGTCCTTTGCTCAGTCTGTCCATTACCAAAATTAAGAGAAGTCGAGAGAGCGCAACCCTGCCTCCGTCCACGAGAAATCTGGAAGAAAATTGTGGGCTGCCTGTTGTAGTTGCACCAGCCATGATCCAATTTAATTGTTGATTTGGAAGACCAATTATCAATAAGATCAACCTGAGAAAGTCCAGTTGACCCGGTCATCCTATCAAACATTGCCTCAGTAAAAAACCTTCCCAAGACGGCTCCAATTTGTATCCCTAAAATGTGCAACGAGTATGTTTCATTTTAAGAATTTGTATGGTTTGGAAAAAGATTTGTTTTCCCATCCACCAAAATTATTAATTCCAAAGGACATGTTTATTTTATTATGATAATAAAAGTTTTCGCTATAAATGGATTATAATTAAATTTATATAAAAAATAAATAACAAACATTTGTGCTCCCTAACAATGGCATTGCAATTTATAGCCTTACATATCTATGAACCTCTACAATTTATTGGCCTAAACCAACACCCCTTCTATCAACCACTACAATTTATAGGCCTAAACTAGCCTTATTTCTAATTATTTTCATCAGCTAAAATTAAACAAAGTAAAATGATAAAAATCATTAATTTATGTGGAAAATCTATTAATGGACAAAACCATTTAGAATTTTATTTTACTACGGAGAATTACTAAAGCATGTAAATAGGTTGCATTCATATAAAGAGGTTTTGTTACAATACCATGAGCTAATACCATGGAGTAACAATATTATGTGCCCAAACCAACCATAACCTAGTTAGATTTTAGAAGCACAAAGCAATAAGTAATTAGCTAAACCATCTATTCATTCATCTCTTACAATTTCCCAGCTCTAAGAGATTCATTCAATGTTCAATGTTATATACTAGATTTAGAACTCAAATAACACTAGTTTAGTGGCCTATTCTGGCCCATTCTAAACTCTTCTCTAATACCATTCTATCACATACCTAATCCCCTCAATGTTAATAAAGAGTATGGGGCACTATCCTTTTTCCTTTACCAATTTCATTATCAATTCCATTACCACCTTTTGAACAAACCACTCTATCACAAACCTAGTCTCAATGCTAATAGAGGGTTTGGGGCACTATCCTTTTTCCTTTACCAATTTCATTATCAAGTCCATTACCGCCTTTTGACCAAACCACGAGCTATCACATACCTAGTCCCCTCAATGCTAATAGAGCATATGGGGCACTATCCTTTTTCCTTTACCAATTTCATTATCAATTCCATTACCACGTTTTGACCAAACCATATCCTCAAGGGGATTTAAGAGGTGTATTCTTAATGCTACTTTTTATCTTGAGCAACCATAAACCTTGATCCCTCCATGACTTGAAGAAGAGATGAGGATCTCGAGGTCTGACTATAATCATTGTAAAATTCCCAATATATTGGGAGTGGAATGTACAAAAGGAATATGATCTCGTAAATATTACCATTTAATCTTGTTGCCAACAAGCACAAACATATCACTAATTACTCATGTCTCTTTTGCACTTCATAGAGCATACACATTACTCTAGAGCTTAAAATCCCAAGCTAAACACTTGCTCTTACTACCAGCTTAGTGCGGGATTGAGTTTACATTCTAATCTAGAAAGGGAAACAATACATTGCCTGCCTTTAGCCATGACTTGAAGAAGAGATGAGGATCTTAAGCTCTGGCTATGCTCATTATAAAATGCCCAATATATTGAGAATGGAATATACAAGAAGGATACCATCTCACAAATATCATCAATTGATTTGGTTTCCAACAAGCACAAACATACTCTTTTGTACCTCATAGAGTATACACATTACTCTAGAGTTTAAAATCCCAAGCTTAAACACATTCTCTTCCTACCATCTTAGTGTGGGATTTAGTTTACATTCCAACCTAGAAAATGAAACAATCCCTTTCCTTTATATATGTGTACATAAACAACAAAAATATAGAATACAAAGTGATGGAAGAAGAGAGATGGAGCTCTCGGGTGAGTTAAATCTCAAACTGGACACGACGTGCACTCACACCTTGCATTCATCGAGATTACAACAAATCCACTCTTTTCTCCACACAACACCTTGGCTACAGAAATGTCGCATTGATAACCAACACGACTTCAACTCATAGGCCAACACACCTCTCCACACGCAAGATGGTTTTCAAGTCACACGCACAAATGAAATAGTCCCCTAGTTACACAACAAAATCAGCGATGCCACAAACAATCCACACAACTCTAGCACTCAGCCACACCATAGGGAAGCATGCCTCTCCAATAAGGCTGTGACACCAAAAAAATAAAATTAGAAGACAAAGCAATGGAAGAAGAGATATAAAACTCTTAAGTGAGGCAATGTTCAACCTAGAGACTTCCTACACTCACACGTTACATTTATATAAGAAGAAAGAACTTACATATATAGGGTTACAAAGTGGTTGAGGATTTTGAACAACCTCCTCATAAATAGAATCTAAAATCTATACAATATCAATGAGACACAACAAAATGCTAATAATAATATCGCTCTAGAAATTACTCCATTATTTTAACATACATATATTAAAATTTGGTTGAATGGTGCATCCATTCATAATGGATATACTCCAATCAAGCATTAATACAAGGAAGTATTAAGACACCAATCTAAGACACATATTAATCACCACTAGAAAAGAGAAGAAGAGGTAAATCAAATTTGGGATTCAATCGAAATACCAACACTTTGAGAGAACTTAGCCAATAATGTTGGTGTGAGAAGATACTTGGTTAAAGTCTCCAAAGAGGTGGGGGGTTTATCCCAAATCGCCAAAAAAGTGAAGGCATTGAGTGTCAAGAGAAGCACTGAAGAGGTGAGGATGTTAACCACTAGACAAAAATATCAAAGAGAAATATGTTACATGCTAAGGAATAGCTCTCATATGATTTCAAGGGAAATCAAAGCAGTATATTCTTGTGAATCCCAAATAGGGGATGAATTAAGTCACTCGTGTTGAGAGAAATCAAGCATTGTCAATATTGGAATCCACCAAGTGTAAAGGGTGTAGAATAGTCAATTAGGTATCCTATGGAGAGGAGAATTGATTGAATGGACCATGGACTAAAGGTCAAATCGAATCACCCACAAGGTCAAAACTTTGGGCTAAGACATCAATGTTCTTTCTCTTATCTCCAAAACAATCATAAGTCTATCTATTGGCCCCAAAACACTAGGAAGTATATCTCTCATTCCAAAAACACCGACAAGTCTATCCTTTGGACCCAAAATGTTGACAAGTATATCTCTTGGTCCCAAAATGACGACAAGTTTGTTTTTAACTCGAAAACACTAATGATTTTATCTTCAAACCAAAACTGCAATACAAGAGGGATTGATGCTCCTCCTTTTGTTTTCACTAGACTTCCTCTTCTCGACATTCTTATTTTTACTATCAAATTTTTCTCTCTATCTCTTGCAACCCTTGGCTTAGCATCTCACTTATTTATTTCACTTGCACTTCATTGAACCATATCTTCCTTGGTTGCAATCACACACTTTCTCTTCTTTTATTTCTCATTGAGTCTTCCTATTTTTTTTCACAACCCAACATTTATCTTCATAGATAAATCACCATAAATTGAAATTTCTTTCCATGTTTCCTTAAGGCATGACTAAGGCCTGATAGGTCATTAGAGGCCTTCAATATTGACTTAGACTTCATTCATGGCACTAATATGGAAATCCACTACAGGCCACTAGTTTTCACTCAATAATTTTATACCAATAATATACCTTAACGTGTTCCTATAATATACCTTATCCACTTCTATT
>APFE031384955.1:8436-48128 GCA_000404065.3 Pinus taeda
CCGCGGAGATCTGGACGACCATCAAAAATCTGTATCAGACCCAGAACACAAGTCAAATTATGGCGCTTAAAAGCAAGTTATTTTCAATGAGGATGGACAAAAGGGAGACTGTTGTTGCATTTGTTGCGCGAATTAAAGATGTGAAAGACGGATTGGGGGACATCGGAGAGGTGGTGTCTGACTCTGATCTCGTCTCAATCATACTGAGTGGGATGCGTGATGAATTTCAAATGTTCGTTACTAGATTGGCGGCAAGGGAGAAAGCCCCCACATTTGAAGATCTTACAGGGATCTTGCTGCAAGAGGAGGAGTGGCGGCAGAACCTGAACCCCCAGAATGATGATCTTGCGCTGATGGCGAAATGGTGATCATTCAGAGGAAAGCAGCCACAACAGCGATCACAGTAGAAAGGATGAACATCGCAGAAGAATTCTCATAAATGTATGCTTGCAAATCATTCTGTAAAGAAATGTTATTATTGTGGAAAGAAGGGTCATATACAGAATGAATACTTTAAGAAGCAGGCTGATGATGCAAAGAGGAAACAGGCAAATGCAAAGCATAGAGGATACTTTGTTGAAGAAGAAGATAAAGACTTCAGTCATGAATTTCGACTGTTCACAGTCGACTGTGCCCTTTCAGCATCTAATGAGGATGATTTTTTGGTATGTCGATTCCGAAGCATCCTCACACATGACAAGGAAAAAGGAATTTTTTGATAATCTTGAAGAAAGTACAAATGGATCAAAAATTTATTTAGGAGATGATAGTGGATACGAGATTAAAGGTTATGGAGTGATTCCAGTCAAGTTATCAAATGGAAAAATTAGTCATCTTAAAAATGTTTTATATGTACCTGGAATTAAGAAGAATCTTATATCTGTATCCATGATGACTGATCAAGATATGCAAGTCGAGTTCTTCAAGACTCATTGTGTGATAGAGGATTGCAGGAATGAAATAGTTGCAACAGGTATGCGAGTTGGAAGCCTATACAGACTGGATGCAAAGAGTATACCAAAGCGAGCCATGGTTGCAGGAGGATCGACAGCCGAACAACTCTGGCATCAGAGGTTCAGTCACTTGAATTTGCAGGACCTCATGTTATTGCAGAAGAAAGGTATGGTTGAGGGGCTCCCTATCTTTCGTACTATTTAGTTAAATTGTGATGGTTGTGCCTTCGGTAAAATGCATAGAGAACAGTTTCATGTGCATGATAGGAGGAAGGAAAATGATGTTTTAGAACTAGTGCACACTGATATATGCGGACCTATGTAGACAAGGCCGCTAGGAGGAGCATATTATTTTCCGTTATTTACTGATGATTGCACTAGATATTCATGGGTTTATTTTTTAAGTAAGAAAAGCCAGACTTTCCAGTGCTTTATAGAATTTAAAACCTTGGTGGAAAAACAATTTGGTAAGAGTATAAAAATTCTCCAATCTGATCAAGGGGGAGAATACAAGCTAGGGGAATTCATGAAATTCTGCAAATCTCACAGGATTGTTTAGCAGTATACAGTGCCACACACATCACAGTAGAATGGAGTTGCAGAGCGCAAAAACAGAACCTTGGTGGAGTGCGCAAGGAGCATGTTACAAGGTAAGGGTCTGTCTAATAGTTTTTGGGCAGAGGCTATTAACACTGCTATATATTTGAAGAACAGAAGTCCTACTAGGTATCTTGGCTTCAAAACTCCTTTTGAAGGTTTATATGGATTTAAACCAACAGTAAACCATCTAAGAGTATTTGGGTCTAAAGCATTTGCCCATATACCCAAAGCTGATAGGAAGAAATTAGACCCTAAAGCAGTTAGATGCATCTTTGTTGGTTATGGCACAGAGTTTAAATCATATAAATTATTTAATCCTGAGTCTTATAAGACATTTTCAAGCAGGGATGTAGTGTTTCATGAACAGGTACAAGAAGGGAAAGATGACATTGGTGATGATTGGCACATTCCATTGTTGCTGGATGAAAGCAGCGAGGATGAAAGAGAGCAGGAGTAGAAAGAAGAGCAAAAAGAAGAATAGGAAGAAGGTGATAATGCAAGCCCAGTTATAGTTGAAGAAAACAAATTTGAGGTAAGTCCCCTACCAAGGAGATTAGGTAGGAAGACTCAAAAGCCATTAAAATTGAGAGACTATGCTTTGATGTCAAGTGTTTTGAACATTGTAGAGCCGACTAATTACAAAGAAGCTAGTCAATTTAAGGAGTGGAGGGTTGCAATGAACGAAGAGATGGAATCAATTCTTAGAAATGATACTTGGGATTTAGTTGAGTTGCCTAAGAATAAAACACCCATAGGATGTAAATGGTTGTTTAAACCAAAGTTGAATGCAGACGGAAATATAGAGAAATTAAAAGCTACGCTGGTTGCAAAAGGATATTCACAGCAAGAAGGTATAGATTTTGATGATACTTTTGCACTTGTAGTAAAATTAAATACAATGAGAATGCTTATTTCTTTAGCTACTAAATGTAATTGGGAATTACACCAGCTTGATGTTAAATCTGCATTTTTAAATGGTGATTTAAAAGAGGAAATTTACTTAGTACAACCAGAAGGGTTTGTAAAGCAGGGGCAGGAACATCTTGTTTGCAGATTGAAAAAGGCTTTATATGGTTTAAAGAAAGTGCCCAGGTCATGGTATGGAAAGGTTGATTCTTTCTTTTTAGAGCATGGGTTTCATAGAAGTTTAAATGACCCAAATTTGTATACCAAGCACAATAATCAGGGGCAAATTATTTTGATTTCTTTGTATGTAGATGGCATGATCATAATAGGAGATGCAAATGATTTAATCAGAGGAATCAAAAGGCTTATTGCACAAGTTTTTGAGATGAAAGATCTCAGAAGCCTTCATTACTGTCTGGGACTAGAAGTATGTAGAGATACTGGACAAACTTTTCTTACCCAAGGGAAGTATGCCAGAAATCTATTGGAAAAGTTTGGTATGGATCAGTGTAGATCAGCAGCGACACCTTTGCAGCAGAATCTGAAGTTGTGCAATGACGATGGCACTAAAGAGGTTGATGCTACAATGTACAGACAATTGGTTGGTAGCTTGATATATATTACAACAACCAGACCTGACTTGTCATACTCTGTTAGTGTGTTGAGCCAATTTATGTCAAAACCGCTTGAAAGTCACTGGGTAGCAGCAAAAAGCGTGTTGAGGTATCTTTGTGGTACTGTTAACTATGGTATTTTATACACTGACGCATCTGATGTTACTCTAGTAGGTTTTTCAGACTCAGACTAGGTAGGTAACTTGGATGATCGAAAGTCCATCACAGGTTACACATTCAGTATAGGATCCAGGGTCATAGCATGGAGCAGCAAGAAGCAAAGTATTGTAGCTTTGTCATCGTGTGAAGCTGAGTATCAAGCATTGTGTGCAGCAACGTGTGAAGCGATCTGGCTAAGAAGGCTTCTCAATGATGCAGGAAAAGAACAGAAGAATTCCACTTCCATCAAAAGTGACAACCAGAGTACCATTAAACTAGCGCACAATCCAGTGTTTCACAAAAACACCAAACATATAGACACTCAGCTCCATTTTATCAGAGAGAAAGTACAATCAAAAGAAATTATTGTTGAATATTGTAAAACTTGTGATAATGTGGCTGATATTTTTACAAAGCCTCTTGCACATCTGAAGTTTGAATTGTTTAGAGGGATGTTTAGAGTCCAGGACAACCCTTTCTCCATTAAGGGGGGGAGTTGAAAATAATTAAATATTATTTTGTATTAATGGAGAAATGGTTACATAGTTGTAACGTATCTCCTTAGTTTAGGATTTCTTCCTAGAATTTAGGAGTTTGGTTGCAACTTCCTGATTTCTGAAGTTGTATTTAATGATGTAATCTTTCATTGATGATTAATAGAGTGTACGAGAGTGATCTCTCTGTTTTGAGTGTAGTCTCCAGGTGCAGGCCACACCTATGAACTACATCTCTTTCTTTTCAATTCTGTTCACATTTTATCTTATTTTTGATTCCTCAAAAATCCTAATTAAAAATATTTTTAAAAAGCCTTATCACAGCCATTAAGTAATGCCTATTTTGAAAAGGGAATATGGGAGGAAAATTTTATATAATTTGAAAATTGTAATCTTATTTTCAATATTTTTTTAAAATAAATATATAAATGCATTAAAGGGAATGTTTTAATACTAATATGTAGTTTGGCATTTTACTTTTTAACTATGAATGGTAATAAGAATTGAGGAATGAACTTTTACTACCAACACAGAATTAAGTCTCTCAAAACTTAGATGCCAAAGCAAAAGTGTAAGTTAAGGATAATACCTTAAGTTGAAGCAAAGGGAGTCCAAGGGAAATACGAAGTTTTAGTTTTAGTATTGATACGACTTAGGAAAGTGAAAAAAAAGAATAGAAGGTTTTATAAAAGAAAGTTTAAAGAATACATGGGATGGAAGAAATGGAACCATCTCATTATCATATTTTGGAGTATGATACTATATTTATATTTCTTCCGCAACCTATATTTGAATGATATTATATTATATTTTATCCATGGAATATATATAATGAAATTTTGAAAATTAAGATAATCTGATGTTATTTAATTTAATTATTATTTTTTATTTTTTAATTAATATTTTTTAATTATTTATTAAAAAAAACTATATTTATTTGTAATTATATTTATATTTATATATATATATATATATATATATTAGTCATGAGACGTAGAATAGATGGTGATGGGTTATATTGTAAGTCACTCCGTGATGTGAAGATTACTGGTTCGAAATTCCATGGAAAAAAATTTAGTCATGTAAAGGCTGGTGTGGTTTAAGCCAGGTGCGATCTCTGGGTGATTTTGATAGCTTAGATGCCCCTAGGTCATAATTTATCATGCCAAAAATTAACGCTATAGTCATCTTTAGAGGATACAAACAACCTCACAAAAAAATATATTGTTTTTTGGTTTTTTTTTAAATTATAAATTTGTTTTTTAATAATGTTTTGTTTTTTTTGTTTTTTTTGTTTTTTTTTAGTGTGGAGCCTGATTATCTTCTGTATTCAAAGGTATCGCCGCATTGGACCCTATTTCAAAATGGGACGACAACGCCACCCGTAAAATATTCGCTGCAGGAGGGGTCCAAGTGGCGCAGCTGCGACCTTTTGGGAGTCCCCCCGTGGTGGGGGGATCGGGGGCAGCGCCCCTGAAACTAAGAATATATGTAAAATTGCCTTGTAAAATGTTGTAATTTCGTAGTCAATCTGGGTCATTCATTAGGCGGAGATCTGACGGTAGAAGTTATGTTTAATTTAGAGTTTTTTGCCCTAGAAGGCAACCCCTCGCTATATATGAGGGAATTGTATTGCATCTATGTATATCTATATTCTAAGTGAGGAAGAGAGAGGAGATTGAGAGCAAAGAGGGAGTTACAGTGGATCTGTTGTAGGTTGTATCTCTTTAGTTTACTGGATAATATAAAAGGAAGGACTGGCTGTTTCTCTGTGGATGTAGCCCAAACTAGGTGAACCACATATATCTGTATCTCTCTTGTTTTATGTTTTTTCTATGTTTATATTTCTGCAATATTTTATGTGTTCCATTGCTCTGTAATATATAATTTTCTAACATTTTATTTATTTTATATGTTTTTTTTTATAGGAAAGTAAGAGAAAAGACCCATCTATAAAATAAAATGTCATGATTAGGAGATCTTTAGTAGGGTTTGTATTGGAATGTGTTTATTTGTGTTTCTCATGGTAGTGAGTTGTTTTATATTTTTATGATAATAAATTATGTTTTTTAGTAAGAAAAAAGAGGAATGTGATGACATATGTATAATTTGTTATTAAAAAAGGGTTTTAGTTGTCTTTTGATGTCGTATTTACTTATTAGAATTTGGAGATTAAAGTGGAGAGGGAGTGCTTTTTTTTCTTAATTTCATACATTTGTTGTTTTGTAACATCTGTGTTATTTTACAATTTGTTTCTAAATTAATTTCCATAACAAAATTATATCTAATATTTATATGAAAGTTTTTTAGTATAGAGATATTTTTCAAGGATTGAGATCTTGTAGCTTTGTTCCATTCTCATTATCTCTCTCAAAGCTCCCTTTTGTATTTTTGCCACTTATGTCTTATATGGTGTTGAGAAAAAGAAACTCTTATGATTTGAGCATATGTTTTGTGAGATTCACCCTTGTTCATTGGCCTAAGTGTTTTTTTTCCTAACTATGAGGGGAATTCTCACTTATTGGATCCTCCAATATAGTATGTCAATGTCCCTCCTCCCCCATCTTAGAATTTGTCACTTGCTCATGTTCAATGTCGTCATTTCCCTCATCTATGGCATCTACCATTTCTCTATCTATATCCTCAACTCTCTACTCCTCCTTCATGGGGACCAAATTGATTTAAAGTGGAAAGGTTTTTTTTCTAGTTGAATTGGTGTGGATCTCTTTCTTCTTTTATTTTGGATCATTTGTGTGGGTTGTTAAGATTTGTGCTGTTATTGTATGTTGTTCATTTTACATTTTTTTAGCAAAATGATTGTATTTATGGAATGTGTTGTATTCCAATGGGTGTTGTTCAAATTTCATTCCATAAAGATGGCACCATCCATTCAAACTTAGTTGTACAACCTCGGGAAGTCCCTTCTTCAAATATACCTCCATGAAAATAATGGCTCAAAGTGTATTGATTTTCCTTCCAATATGCCTTATGAAGATATTTGCCTATGTTATTTGTAATAATCTAATAACTCGAATCAACCCAAACTATTAACTATAATTTCACTCAAACTAAAAATATATTTTGGATTTTCTCTTCCCAATTAAATTACATCAAAGTATAAGGTCCAACATTTCACATACAAATCTATATAACCCACAAAATATGGACCATTTTCAAAACTAAATTCATGTCTTCCTTAAATTGAAATAGGTAATTAATATAACTTAAGCCACAAAGGAAGCATGACATCAATCCACTTATGATAGGTCCCTATTAGTCATTAACCATTGCTTGACAACTCAATTGTGTAGCGAAAGCCCCATTAAGTTCTCAATGAAATTCTATTCCATAAAAAAGGGATCCTTTTTCTTGGGAGTTGGGGTTGAGATTTGAGTCTTTAAAACATTTGCAAGTATTTTGACCAATCAATCTCCATTGATTCATGCACTCTTTTTTGATTTCACGACTCTTGTGATAAAAGAGTTGAAAGACAATATTCCATTTCAAAATGTCTTCTTCATGATAAACTAAAAACTATTATATCATGTGTTGTTTGTTTGGAAAGTTATCCCAATATTTTAATTTAAAACTTTAATAATAGGTAAAATCCACCATTATAATTAAAGATTTTATTTTAAATAATGATTTTATAAATATTTCAATTATGTTATGATTAAAGAAAGTTATTTTTAGTTCTTAAATAAATATATCTTATTATCTCAAAAAAATCTTACAATTATGATAAGGTAATTTGAAAAAGACAAAATAAAATTAAAAGATGGAGTACTTTATTTACATGGACATCTTACCTTCCTCTTTCAAAGGTTATCATTATTTCAAGGTCTTATTATATGACATGTAAAATGAGCCAGGTAATATTGTGAAGGAGGTGAGTTTTCCTAAGAGCAAACACTCCACTTCCACTCCAACTAGAGTGTTTGGGACTGACCGACCTCTAACTACACATTATATGCATTGTCATGACACCTATTATTACTTTTAAGTCAACCTTACCACATCAATTATGACATCATATATATTTTCCTTTAAATATATATTTGTCATCACTCAACAAATTGGCCACTCCATTCAATAAAAACAACATCAACATCATGTGATAACGGTCCCCTAGATTATCAAATGAGAGATGTGGATGAACAAGAAAGCAAGGTAGCTTTAAACAAGTTGAATACACTAACTGAGCCAAGCTCACCATAAGTAAGGTATACCTAAAAGTACAATTTACAGATGGCATATAATTTGTAAATGTGAGGCAATAATTCCTAATAGAATATAAACTTTAATCTACATATGAGAATCTATGCCTTTCGCTGACACATGGTGTTAAGGGCAAACCCAATTAATGTTACTCATAAATAAAACTTAGGAATATGTAGTTCCACTTTTTAGTTGCCTGTGAGATGCATGGCTTGCTTTCTTTGCATTAAATGACATGACAACTCAACCTTAGTGTCAAGGTAGGGAGCCACATCTTCCTTCCTATAAGTTATTCCATTTCCACCGCCCATGAGAGGACACCCCGTGAAAATTCTTAAACAACTCATCAAGGAATGGGTGGTGTTCAATCAAGATAAGTTAGCACCTTTAACATTATATTAAATAATTAATTTGGTTTCTATGTTTTTTTTTTACATTACATATGCCTTAGTGAGTCCTTCCCTTTCCATGATATTTTATTTACCAATGCCATTGACTTCTTTTGGTCGTATCTGGAAATTATTGTCATGGCACAACGTAGATACACAATGAGTATATTACTACTATATTTTATATAATAGATATGTACTGAATATATTATTTCTATATTTTATATAATGGTGAGGATAGCGATCGTTGAGTTGTAAAATTGTTATCAGATTTATAATATAATTAATGATATTGGTTTTGTGATTAAATATGGTCCAAGTTTTATTATTGGAGGGTGGTTTAGTTAATGGGAATATAATTTTAATTAAAAAGAAATAATTGTATTTAGGTTAAATTTAGGTAAGGGGTAATTTTAATGTTGGATAGAAGAATAATGATTATCAAGACTATTTAAGACTTTATTGTATTTGGATGTTTTGTGGGATAATTTTTGTTTTTCATAAGTGATTTTTACTTTAACTCACTCCATGAAATTTGAACTAGTGTCTTAACAGAGACTAAATATCACACAAACTAACTTACACCTTTAGATCAATTTTTTATATAATTATCAAAACAATGTTAACATATAATTTATATAATATATATTTTTAATAATGTTTATTTTCTTCCAAGCCCTTGAGGGGCAACTCAATTGGTGATGGTCGTGGAAATGAAGTATTATGTGCAAGGAGGTCTGTTGTTCAAATCCTTGACCTACCTATGCATGTGGAAGGGGCATACATACACACCTAGAATTTATAGTGGTAGCAGTTGGAATCGACCCTGTGTCACATTAGTACAAAACTGACCAGTTGTCAATCCCTCTAGTTAAAAACAAATTATTTTCTTCCATGGCCATAAACTTATTAATGAAATTATGTAACAAAACTAAAAATTTCTTGGTGCAATTATGTAACAAGGCTAACATTATAATTAATTAGGATATATAATAAAGAATTACAATGACTTGGTTTTAATTCATACTCAAATACATTGCCCAAAGTTTTTGGTCAGTTAATATGGTTGACTCTTCCTTTTTAATATTGGTCTTTTGAGTCCCCCGGTTGTGGGTGTTTGATTTAAGGCGATGTATGAGGACGGCGCACCAACTGGGCAAGTGGCAGCCCAGTCCCGCCACTTGTATGGACATTGGGACAGCATGCAGTCCCCGAACAGTTAAATTGATTGCTACCATCAACTCCCACCTGTAGTCCGTCGTTCACAGCACGATGGAGCTCCTGTTGCTTGCTTCTCCTGCGATTTGGTCACAGATCCTCTGCTAGGTCGTGGTGATTGCCCCGGGCGACTCAATGCACCATTATAATAGTTCGCCTCCGCTGGTTTGGACAAGCAATTTGGCACTGTTTCAATTGGGGTCTCGGTCTCTGTTTAATTTGGTTGTCTTAGCCTCTGTTTCATTTGGTGTCTCGGCCTCTGTCTCAGTCGAGGTCTCGGCCTTCGTCTCATTGGGTCTCGGCCTCTGTCTCTTGGGGTCTCGGCCTCTGTCGCAGGCTCACCCACCTCTGCTCTCACCTCTGTTATGGTCGCTCCCTGCGTTCTAATTCCTCGCCCCTCTGTGCCTCCATTGCCTTGCCTTCCTGGCTCACTGTGCCTTCGCTTCCGTGTCACCTTACCTGGGTCCTCAGCATGCCACGTGAACGGCTCAGACTTGTCAGCAGGAGGGGAGGTTCTCAGGGTGGTTCAAGAGGACGGGCTGTCCAACATCACTCCTCCAATACCTTGGGCCCTTCCTCAGATGAGATGGAATCCCCGGCGCCCAGGAGAAGCAGGGGAAGAGGTCGAGGGCGGGCTCATCATGAGGATTGTGCGCACAATGCTCATCCCACCACCCGTTTCCGAATTCCTTGTACCCTGGCAAATTCCTCTTTTGTCGTCTCAGTCAAGATTGAGAGGTGCGAGAATACAGCTCAACCCGGAGCCTCTTCAGAGCAAAGGCAGGCCACTCCTGTCCAGTGCCAAGGAACCCTATCTACAGAGAACCCTGGAGTGGTTGCGGGTCCAAGCGAGCCAGCCAAAAATGCAGTCCTTCAGTCGGATTCCAACACCTCTGAGCAGTATGAGTGCAGGATAGTCGAGGAGCAGCTGTCAACCTCCATGGACGAATGAACACGCCTTCGCTTCTTTTTTGGTCCAGCAGACGAAACATGAGTTCGCCTCCTTTGCATTCCACAGTATCCATGCTGGTTTCAGGTTTACGCCAACTTCACTTGGTGGATTTTGTCATCATCTTGTTAATGTTGTCGTCTGGTCTAGTTATGTTCAGGTTTGAGTCTGTTTCAGTTCAGTCCATGCTAGGACTCAGCAAAGTTCTACCTCTGTTTGTAATGCATTCTAGGCAGTTTATGGTTTTTTGGGTTTGAGTCAACATTCAGGAGTCTGTCGGTAATGCTACCTGGTCAGTTCACGGTTGTTTTTGGACAAGTCAGTTCTCAGGGAAGTTTTGCTCTCCGATGTAAGTCCACTGCTCAATCCATAGTCAGTATGGAGAGAATCCTTGAGGCTTGCCTCGCTATAACTTTTTATGTATAATAATAGGAGTAGACTAATTCACAAAAAAAATAAAAATATTGGTCTTTTGAGTCTTTTTCAAATAATAAAATGTTATGTGTAAGTGTATTGACATGAATTTAGAAATCGATAATATGTTAATTTTAATGTATAATTACTTTGAGTGAAAGATTTTAGAAAAAATAGTATTAGAGAGTGAGAATGGTTGTTGGATGTATTTATTGAATTATAAATATATTATTATTTGATGTAGATTGTGCCTTGAGCACATGTATTTAGTGGTTTATTATTCTCCTAGTAAACACATAATAATAACAAACCTAATTAGTGGAAAAAATTGGTGACAAATACTTGATGGGTTGCATCAAAGAAAGATGTAGAGGGAATTAAGGTTGTAGATTTGATAAGTGTCTCAATGAACACTTTTAAAGGAAAGTGGTATTAAAAATGATACCATAATGACTAAGATTCAACCTGTATTTAGTGGTTTATTATTCTCTTAGTAAACACATGATAATAACAAACCGAATTAGTGGAAAATTTTGGTGACAAATACTTGATGGGTCACTTCAAAGAAAGATGTAGAGGGATTTAAGGTTGTAGATTTGATAAGAATCTCGGTGAACACTTTTAAAGGAAGTTGATATTAAAATGGATATCATAATGACTAAGGATTCAATGTCCATCTCTAGTTTCCCTAACTTGTTGCACCTTTGATGGGGGGGAAGAGGAGGCATGATTTGGTCTAAGCCAATGAATCATTGTCTTTGACAAAGCTAGATGATGTGATGCAATTAGTGTTGTTAGTGATTTTGTCAACTTCAAACAAATCTACCAAATGGATAGAAAAAAGAAAAAAAAAAATTGAGAAACCACAACCTATAAGTTTACAAGATCTTAAACTTGAGATTCATAGAAAAGATGATCCCTAAATATCGTAAAGCAAAAGAAAAAAATGAGAAAACCACAACCTATAAATTTTACAAGATCCTAAACTTGAGATTCATAAAAAAGATGACCCTTAAATATTGTAAAGTAGTAAACTCTATGATGGCTTATGATATTAAAAATTTGTAGTTAAACATTTAAACTTGGATAAAGAGTTACAATTTGAATATCTAAAGATGAATTTAAACTTTGCAAGGTTCTATTTTCCTTTTTTTGTTAGTTGGCCTCAACTCATTGATGCAACTAGCATGCCCTACATTTTGCGAGATAGTACAACCAACAACATTCAAATTGGATTCCTTCAGAGTAAATATGTGTATGGAATACATCTACTTCAATGTTGGCACATGAGCACAAGCCCAAGCATGTCATCTGTGAGACTTAAGCCTTAGTGGGGTAATATCAATGGCCCACTTTCACTGATTCAATAATACACTATGTGAGGATTGAAATATTGAATATTACACTCTAATTAGGGTGATAACACTATATTTTTCAACCGAGAATAAACATCTTTAAATGCAATGCCCACATTATTTTGACCTAACAAGAAAATAATAGTCTACTATACCATGATTATCATAAATAATCATTATCTTGTTCTTTAAATTTATCATAACAACAACATTCTATGTGGACCATGCTCGTAAACTTTGGTCTACATTATGACATGTAGTTATGGTAAAAATATATTGTTTGAGATCACAACTGTATCCATGTACCATCAAACCCCTTGACATATAAATACTATGTTCAATTATCTTTATTTTCTTCCTAAATTTTCTGAAAATTATATAATTAGTCATTAATAAAACAAAAAAATAATCATCTTTTAAAATAGAGTAGAAAAGAACGTGTGTATATGGAGTGCAAGACAAACTAAACCCAATAGGGTGGAAGTGAGTAAGTAGGAAGGAGATTGAGTGGGTGGATAGAAGACTTAGATGGAGAAAGAATAAGAGTGAAGGGAGGTGAATGTGAGGGATGTATGATGTGTCATGATTGCTAGAGTTGAGTAGAAAAGAGTAGGAGTGTTGAGTAGAATCCAGTAGAGTAGAAATATTGGTTCCTGAGTCGTTGGGAAGAGTTGAATGGTTAAGGTAAGGTTAAGAGGAGTAGATATGCAAAGTTGTTGTTATGATTAAAAAAAGTAAAATTAATATGAAAAATAGGAAGAGAGTGACCTTCCTCCCCTCCTCGGCGGTGGCGTGAGTATTTTTACGTAAGCGAGAAGAAGCGGAAGTATCACGCCAGAGCAGCAGAAAGGAGGGAGAACAAACTAAGACTGAAAAAAGGTTTCATTCCACGGAAATTTCGGTTTGGTAACTGCCCACATGCTCTCTCTCTACCGTCTGCAAATCGTGAAATTGAATAACAATAATAATCATAAATCCCATTCATCAATTGCATACAATAATAGTAATAACGCTGGATCGCAGATACTGATATATACACACAAAAGATATAGCACAGATTAGGAATGATCTTGAACGTGGACCCACGAGAAGCCGAGGTCGTTGCGAGTTCAAGTACAAGTAGAACAAGTCCTACAAAGAGTCAGTGCTGTTTTTCAATTAGGGGAGGAGGGGGGATTTCCCGATTCCAGCACAGGGAAATCCTACACATGGGGAATTCCTTTCTGGCTGGCGGGTCTGTGGTTGGATTAGTAGAGATATATATATGATCTTGGGCACTTGACAGAAACGCATGCATCCAGTAGAAAATTTGCTGGTGGTTCACATGGCGGTCTGGCATAGAAATTTGGTGTAAGGTTGTTCGTTCTGGATCTACCCACATGGTCACAGGTTAGCTTTCATCACTTGGGTTTGTTTATTTTTTCTGTTCAGTTGTGTAAAAGAGGTGGGGAGATTGGATTTCTAGTGTTGGTTTTGGATTTTGCTTTTGTTTTTTTGGTTTGAATTAGATGACTGCTGCAAAGGATTATGTGGTGAGTATGGAAGCTGTGGGGATTGATAATGGTGTTGGGTGTAGAGGGTCTGACGAGTTTGAGGAGAGCTTGAAGCATTTTTGTAGAGTTTGCAAGAGGAGATTTGCTTGTGGGAGGGCTCTGGGTGGTCATATGAGAGTACATGGAGCTGAATTGGGTGCAATTAAGGGTGGTGGTTTGGAAGAGGAGTTTGAGAAGGGGAGGGTGAAGGAGCCCAGTAGGAGTTGTGGTGATTCTGTCAAGGAAGGTGTGCAGGATGAGGTAGAGGGCTTGAATTCTATGTACACTTTGAGGAGGAACCCGAAGCGAAGCTGGAGGTTTGCAGATCAGGATTACTCTTTTGCCTTTGGGGGAGTAGATGGGTCTGGGGCTAAGAGATTTGGGTCTACATTTTTGAGGGATTCAAGAGTCTGTGAGGAGTGTGGGAAGGAGTTTTCTTCTTGGAAGGCTCTGTTTGGGCACATGAGATGCCATTCGGAAAAGTTGTGGAGATCCCATCAGGACAAAGAGTGTGATGATGAGGAGCAGCAGCTTGAGAATTTGCCTGAGGATCCCAAGGAAAATTGGGAGATTGCCACTGAGAATTCTAAGCAGAATTGGGTTGCTCATGGTGAAAATCCCAAAGAAAATTGGGAATCTTCCTCAGAGGAAGAAGCCTTGGATAGTGGAAGTGAGGCTGAGAATGCTGGGACAGCTTCTGGTGAAGATCAAAGCAGCTTCCATAGTTGGATGAAAGGGAAGAGATCAAAGCGTCCAAGATCAGCATATAATCATACTCAGGCCAAGAATTCTGAACAAAACAATGAAGAAGAAGACATGGCCAATTGCCTTATGATGCTTGCTAATGGGAGTTCCTTTCAGGGGGCAAGAAATCTTGATGGATCCCAAGGAACTGCTGCATACTCTGCTACATCAGGATCTGCGGACTTTAAGCTTCCCAGTACTGAAGAAGATATTGCATCTGAGATTCAGAAAAGCAGCACCAGCAGAGTCAAGGTGAAGGGAGTTAGAATTGATGGTGTTGGGAAGCTTGAATCTGAAGCTGATGTCAAGGATGCAAGTAAGAAAATACCCAAATACGAGTGCAAAACTTGTAGGAAGTTTTTCCATACATATCAAGCTTTAGGTGGTCACAGAGCAAGCCATAAGAAAGTAAAAGGTTGCTTCGCAAGGATAACTGTGCATGAAGAGAACGAGACATTGGAAGAGGAAATTATGGATGAGGAACTATTTTCTGGAGCTGATCATCATTTATCCGATGATTTCTGCAAGCCTCCCCGCAAAGGTCAGGTGAGGGACTCTAGCAATGAAAGGAAAGAAGAAATTGCTGAAACCCCATCTGCTAGTAAAAAGCTACCCAGGCTACATGAGTGCTCTATTTGTCACAGGGTTTTTACATCTGGTCAAGCTCTTGGAGGACACAAGAGGTGTCATTTGGTAGTTTCTGAAACTTCTAGTACTGTCACTAGCACTAAGCAGCAAGCAGAGCTGAGGCCTACTGTAAAAGAAGAGATGCTAGATTTGAATATGCCTGCACCTGTAGAAGATGATAATGGTAATCAGTTTAGAAATAACATTCGCCCCTCTGTTCTCAATAGCAGTATTGTTAATTCACTTAGACCTATTGATGCTGATCCTGCCAACAAAGTTAGCCCTTCTTACATTCAACCTTGGTGGATAGCACGAAACCAGAAACAGGGATTGTTTATGTACAAAGGCCACACTAATCATTTGACTCAAGAGGATGAAGCAGAGAGCAAGCTTGGCAGCAAAAATGGAATTGATAATGTACAAGATCTAATCCAGAACAGGGCTAGACCTTGGTTGGAAGTGTGAACTACAAGTCTTGTTAGATGGATGGGGTCCTTATTTCTTTATTTTTTTTAACAGTTTTCATGTACTGTACACAGGGTCTACTCAAATTCAGGTGACATAGATCCTTGAATTCACATGTTGGTGGATTTAGATTCAGTCACTCCGTGAGCTAGCAACAGGGGTACAAATATGCTAGCTGCACAGGGCAGTGTTGAAAGCTCAATTCTTTTATTCATTCTCCTGTCTAGGAGTCCTAATTTGGCTTCGAGATCGACATCATATTTTTTTCCTTAGCTTGAAATCTCTGCGCACTTCTGGAATCATATAAAAATTGGATGTGGAGGAGTTTATTATATACAATTCTGGAATTTGATGCCATGGCTGCTCCTTGCATCAATGCAGATGGGCTTTCATGAATTCAGTTCTTTCTCTGCATTAACTCACTGGAGAAGAAGGTTGAAGTTGACCTATAATTATACAAATTCCAAGCCTTCTTTCTATCTGGTGAATGCAGTATGTGCATATCCTTTAGCTCAGACTGACTCCTGATTCGTTCAATAAGTACCTGAATTTTATTTCCTTTCTAATCATCAGTATCACTGTTCTGTGAGAGGTGATATACTCTTTGCATGTCAAGTATATCCTTGAACAGTTCACCGAAATATAATAGATGTTTCTGTTTTTAAATGTTTGTGTGACTTTGTGAATCAATGTAAGTTAAATCTCACCAGCTGCGATTCCATTTTTAGTTTTCTCAGATATGGATATTCCTACTACTCTAGGGAAATATGGACTCTAATATAGTCACATGCAGTTACTCTGTTATGAACATTGTTGGATTTCACTAAATTGTTTTTCTCCTCTCCTTGATTGCCCAGATACTATCAGGATTAGCTGTATTTCAATAATTGCTCTTAACATGCATTCACCAATGCCATCCAACACTTCCACTAACGCAGCTCAAAGTCAAAAAGAAAAAGGCAAAGCAACCAAAAATCTACCAGAACCTTTAATATCATTTTACCACTTCACTTTTGATAGTGATTTCTTTATTATCTTATCTCTTACTATTTCTCTCATAATTATGTGAATGGTGTTTAATATTAAATTAATAATTTATAAGCTCTTTTTACCAAAAGCATGCAGCAAAGTGAAATGGATAGGGCCAAATGGCACACACCTTTCCATCCAATTTAGGAACCTATGAGATGGCTTGGTGAGATGCAAAGAATAATTTCATATCAAGTATATCCACCATCTAGCTATAGGGGTCATGCCAAGTATACATATCTATCAACTCTGAACTTTTCTCAATTACCATAGAGTTTCTTTTTTGAGCTCTTGAGGTCTTGTGAAGTAGACATATCAATCAACTCTGGAATTTTCCATTACCATAGAATTTCTTTTCTTATCATCTTTGATGACAAATCTCCTTGCAAATCATTATGTTGATGAGAGTGTTTATAGTGGCACTTTGGTTGATTAGTTGTGACTCAATATGTTTACTCGTTTAACTTTCTCCTTGCAAATCATTATGTTGATGAGAGTGTTTATAGTGGCACTTTGGTTGATTAGTTGTGACTCAATATGTTTACTCGTTTAACTTTCTCTTCTCTTTTGTGAACAATTAACCATTAGGGACAAAGATGCTTATTTGACTGGTTTTATCAATTAACAAGATATTTCAAAGTGGGTTTTCTTTGGTTGCAAGTAATAGTTTCTTTGTGACATTATTCTATGTATTATTATGATGCTGAAGTGGGTTTTTCTTTAGTTATGAGTAATAATTTTTTTGTGACATTACTCTATGTATTATTATGATGATGAATGGGTGATGGTAATGTTTTATTCATGAAATGTATTTATGGTTGATTAGTAAGTGTTCCTCTTGGTGGTTGGAAAGATGTTCAAAGTGCAAATGACCAAGTGGTTCAATGTTTTTTAAGGCATTCTAGACAAACTTGTAGAACGCTTTTGTTAGTAAATTATTTTTAAATCTTTTTTATTACACTTATGGACATTTTGTTGTGTTTTATGACACCACAACTTGAACGTGCTAAAACTAGTTTCAGGGGCATGGCAAGCACAATGTATGAGAGTTAACATAGTTATTAGTTGTTGCAAGCTTTGAAGGGCAAAGAGATTGGGATGACACGTCCTAGGTTTACAAATAAAGTAGATAGGGAACATCTACAAACAAAATAATTAGATTGATCAAACAAAGGACAAAAGTCAAATCAAGGGAAAATCCAAGAAAAGAATGGAAATAATGACAAGAGATAAATAAGACAGGTTGTTTTACCCTATTCTTCGAGGATGTCTTGGTATGGAAGCATACAAAGTTCAAATGGAGATGGAAGTCCCTATGTGAGAGAATGGTGTACAATGCAACACAACAGGGGTTAGATATGCTAAGTGAAGCCAAGTGTAAGACCCAAAGGATGAAGTCCACTTGGAATTAGGTGTTCGTTGAGCACTCTAGGCACATAAAATTATCTAGGGGACATTAGGCATTGAATGTTATATTATGAGAAATCTAGGCATTGAGTGATGTATAAGAGACTATCGGCACCAAAAGCTATTTGAGAGAAGTACATTTGTAGTAGAATTGAGTAGATAATGACCTTATGGGAAAATATTAGTTAGAAATCATCTTGAAATTAAAGGAAACTAAACACCAAGATAGTAAAATTGTTGTCATTTGAAAACCTATGCAAAGAACTCTTGATAAAAACTGATATTTGGAGCATGTTGGGCACATATCTAGGGAAGTAGGGCGGATGAACTTGAAAAACCAATCGGAAGGGATCCAAGGGACAAACCAATTCCAAGGGGACGATTGTTGCACATATGTTGTAATTGATGTCAACTACAATGTCATTGATGTTAAAGTCTAACAGCACGGGAGATTGTTAAATAATATGTTGTCAAAGTTGTAGTTTGGATAGCATAACTTTGAAGGCATTTCTTCTCTAGTTTCCTAGTCCAAATGAGATTGAAATTTGTATGGTTGAATAGCATATTTTGAGACCTTTACAATGGTATATGACACTTTCCTTAACTCCATAGGAATCAAGAGAAAAATGAAGTTGAATTCAAGAAGTCAAAGCAAGGTTCTAGCTAGTCAAAGTTCCATCTTATAGTTACATCTGGGTCTCAACAATATATCTAGTGCTTTCAAAGATATTCAAACCTATCTACAAACATCTAAGATGCACCAGGTCATTCAATCATCTGGATATCCATAATTGCATAGATTCAACCACTTAAGAAGTGAGATAGATCTAGATTTCCTCGCCAAGAAGGTTGAGTGTTGTAAGATCAGGCATTTTATGTAGATCAATAATAGGAGGGGGGTCGGGCCTATCCAAAAGATAACATGAGGGTACCCCCCACTATGGAAATCATCATGGTTTATCGTCGGTGATGTGGAAACTTCTGATTGGTTGTGGACCCCCCTCATTGTTCCATACCAAAACTAAGAAGGACCCCCCATGATTCGAGCAATTTACTTGACAAAACATTGTAGGTGGACCTTAGTCGACAGGGTAATACACATTGGGATAGGTGGCAGTGACATGGCTTAGGTGATGACATGGTAGTCAAAGGTGATGAAACATGGCAATTTTAGGTGCCCAATTGGACAACTGGAAGATACTTGGACACATGACAGTGGTAGAGAATGACATGTGGTAGTGTGATGACTTGGTAGATGACATCGTAGTGACATGACAGATAATGTGGTAGTGACATGGTAGTCTCAAGATTTACGCCAGGTACTAGTTTGGCAAAGCTTTCCTATGTATTTTTATTTTGAACAAAATGGCAAAGAATAAGGCAATTTTGCCAAAATTGGCAGTGGGGAAAGTTCATCCGACCATCTGGGTACTAGGGGTAAGCAATGTTTTCTAGTTAAAAGTAAGCCTAGATTTGAATTTCAAGTGAAGACAAATGATCTAGTCAAAATTCCATTCTAGCAAGGTTCTTTGTGGAGGTAGAAGATAATTGGATATCCGAGAGTAGGAAATGTTTGCTTTTATCGATAACACCTAGATCTGAATTCAACTACGAAGGTATATCTGTCAATGTTTTGTGGTCATGGTTTCACATATCTTGGGGAACTAAAGTTAAGCCCTCGAGGAGCCAAGACGTCGTTGGTTTAAGTCATATATGAGTAATTCGAACCAAATTTCCAGTAGAAGACATTAAAGAAATATTTCAAGTTTTCTAATTATTCTCCATGGCAAGTCAACCATGATAGGATTTCATTGTGCCAATGTAATATAAATAAGGCAGAGAAGTTCGGAATTTGTGTGATTCTTTCAATTCAGACAAAAGTGGTTTTGCAGTACATAATCGTTTACGATGGTTTCGTTGTGTGAAGTGAAAAATAAGTTTGAGAAATGAAGTCTATGGAATATGTGCGAAGTTGTTCAATCTGGATGCGATTAATACTATGCATCCTATAAGTTTGATATGTAGGGAAGTTGTTTAAATGTTGAAGAAGAAGAACATAATGTGGCCCTAATTAGAATTTGAAAGTGTAGAATAGATTAGCAACATATGAAGATTGTGGATAAAGAAGAGTTGAAGATACATAACAAGGAGTGACGTGTAAAACATTGGAGTAGCATAAAACAACGTTGAAAATATAAATAAAAGATTCAATAAAGCATTTCAAGTTGATGTCTGTATTTCTCAAGGCATTGGTGTCTCCTTCTGGTTAGTGTCAGTCAAACATTTTAGGTGGTTGGTGCTAGTAAAGCATTTCAGGTTGTTGGTGTGAGTAAAACATTTTAGGTTTGTGCATGCATTTCTTATGGAATATGTGTATCCTTCTGGTTGGTGCAAGTAAAAGATTTCAGGGGGTTGGTGCCTATAAGATCATACAATAGTAAAATATGTTTTTTATATGCATCTAATGTATTTTTATGTTGTTGATGTGATTTATATCATATACACATTGAAATATTTTTAATTGGTTAAGATTGGTCATTATACTAATTCACCCTCCCTCTTAGTATAATCATATTCCCAACAATTGGTATCATGGTAGGTTTCTTCAGGAATAGTCAACCATTGGAAGGTATATCACAACGGATCATGGCTAGTCATATGGGATATTCTTCAAGCAAGACCCCACTGTCTGATTGATCAAATTATGCATTTTGGAAAATAAGAATGAATGCCTATATAATGTCTCTAAGTATTGATGTTTGGATGGAAATTGAAAATGGTTATCAAGTTCTTGCAACTCTTCCAACTAATGCAAATGGAAAACAATTCCATAAAAATAATGCAATGGAAAATAATGCCATATTAAGTGAACTATCTAACTCAGAGTTTATCAAAGTGACGCAATGCAAATCAGTCAAGGAAATTTGGGACAAGCTTCAAAGCACTTATGGAGAAGATGATAAAGTAAAGAAGTATAAGTTCCAAACTTATAGAAGTCAGTTCAAAATTCTGAAAATTAATGAAGATGAGAATGTTACAACATTCTTTCTTCATGTAGATGGGATAGTCAACACTATTAGAGGCCTTGGTGATATAATTAAGGAATCTAAAGTTGTTACAAAATACTAAGGTCCCTTCCCTCAAGATTCAATCCAGAAGTTTCAGTTATTGAGGAGTTATCAAATCTTCAACATATGAATATGGAAGCTCTTCATGGAACTCTCACTGCATACAAAATAAGAATAGAGAAGGAGAAGTCAAGACCAAGAGAAGCAACATTTAAAGTAGCAAAAGAAGCAAACAAGAAAAATATCCATGAAGGCTCTAGTGATGAACTAGACGAAGAGGAAGCCCAATTCATGAGAAACTTGAAAAGGGTATCTGGAAAGTTCAAAAGTAAGCTTCCGTTCAAGTGTTTTAAGTGTGGTAGAATAGATCATTATGCATATATATGTCCTTATGAAAAATCAAATGATAGTGGTGATAAAGAAAAATTCAGATCTCATTATCATAAAAGAAGAGAATATATCAAAAGGAAGAGTTTGTACTCCAAAGAAGATGGCAATTATGAAAGTGATGAATGCATGTTTGATGATAAGAAAGGAGAAATATTAGTCATAGCTATGAACGATCAAAATGTTGAAGAAGAGATTGAAGCAAAAGTGGATTTTGAGGGAGAACTCATAAGTGGCCTAAAAGAGTTAAGAAGACTAAGGAAAAAGGTCAATCAATGAGAATAACAACTGCAAAAATATAATAATGAAGGATGTAATGCAGATCCAATCATTCTTCCAAATATTGAACTAGAAAAACCCAAAAAGAATAAATGGGATTTTGACAAAGAAGTTGAAAGAAAAGGAAGGTAATTTTGAGAAGTTGGGAAAATATTTTTTTTTTTGCAGAAAGGAATTAGAAAGGGTCTCATATCAAATAAATCAAAATTTAAGGGTAATGAGAGGCATTGAATCGCTAGATCACATCCTCAACTATTAGAAAACTCCATTAATAAAGACAAATCTTGGTTATATGGAGAACCCAAAGAACATCAAGGGAGAGTCAAGCTAAAGAACAACTAAAAAGGGATGCAAGGAACCTACCAGCTATGTTGATGCACTCAAGAGAAAATTAAAGGGACAACAAAATCAGGAATCTTCTTTCATCAAAACAAGGTCGAGTCATGTAGAAAAAGATAAGAGAGATTCAAAGGAATTAGAAAAAAGAGAAGTTGGAAACCATGCAAATATGCTAAAAGGACCCAATACAACTACGAATAAGCAATGTTGTACCAAAGAAAGCAGGCATAGTAGATTCTGAGATTCAACATAGCTATTTCTTTTAGCAGAAAATATACATCCAGGTACTGAAGTTTTTTTTTATGGATAATGCTACACATGTAATAATTTTGGTCAAAAAGAAGTTGATTGTAGTGCCTATCCAAGAAAATATCATGGAAGAAATTTTTTTCTTAAAACTCTAATGGAAAATTATTTAAGCAACAAATCTATGTATGAAAGTGGTATTAGAAAAGGCAATTCCTTTGCTCCTCTATTAAATCATGTTGAATGCTACATATGCAAAAACTATAGACACAAAGCTTGGGATTATCGAAGCAGTCTAAACAAGTCTCAAAACCAAGGGAATGAAGAATGTACCCTCATAAGTCAATGTCCAACAATATGGAACAAGAAACAAGAGAAGTAGGAAGACTGAATTCTTATGTTATATGCCCAAAGACAAGAAAACAAGTGTATATTGATAGTGCATGTTCAAGATACATGATAGGATATCATAGTAAGTATAGCAAACTAAAGGAAGAAGATGGAGGCAAGGTAATACTTGGTAATAATGCATCTGCTAGAATAACCAAGAAAGGAACAATCAACATAAATAATGGAAGAATTAAGGCCCAAAATGTTTTTTGTGTGTGGAAGGAATGAAACATAATATCTTGAGTGTCATTCAGATACATGATCAAGGGTATGATCTCATATTCAATTCCAAAAAAAATGAAATTAGAAATGATGATATAGGAAAGTTAGTGGAAAAGGCTAACATGACTTCAGAAAAGGTCTACATTCTTGATGGAACAAAAAGAGAAAAATGTTGTACGGAAAAGATAGACAAGAGTTGGCTATGGGACTAAAGATTGGGACTCGTCAATTTTGAAAATCTAGTAAAGATTACAAAAACACAGGCCACGAAGGACATGTTGAACATATCAAAACCAAATAATTCCCTATGTAAGGCCCAACATAGAAAAACAACCAAGATCTTCCTCAAAACAAAAAAATATTCTACATCCAAGCCTTTGGAACTCATCCATACATACCTCTATGAACCAACCAAGATATAAGAATGACATGGGTTACTATCCTTAGAGAAAAAATATGAGACTTTTGAGAAATTCCAAGCTTTCAAGGTTTTATTTTAAAATGAAACTAATCTAAAAATCAAGTGGCTAAGAACTAATAGAGGAGGTGAGTTTACTTCCAATGAATTTAACAGATTTTATGAAGACTATGGAATTAGAAGACAACTAATTGTTGCAAGAACTCTACAACAAATGGAGTGGTTGAAACAAAAAATCGAATAGTATAAGAAATGGCAAGAACCGTGCTCATTAAAGCTCAATTATCAAATAGATTTTAGGGAGAAACAATTTACATAAAAGTTTATATCTTTAATAGAGAACAAATAAGGGTAAACAATACTAAAAAACCTTATGAACTATGGAAAGGTAGACTAGCCACTATCAAACATTTCAAAGTGTTTGGAAGCAAATGTTATATTAATATAAATGAAGATGATTTAGGTAAATTTGATTCTAGAACCGAGGAAGGAATTTTCCTTGGATATGCATATAGAAGCAAGAAATACAAATTTTACAACACAAGGAAAAGTAAGATTAATAAATGTATTGATGTAAGAATAGATGAAGCATTGCATCAAACCTTATAACAACCAAATAAAAACCAAGAAGAACAGGAAGAAGAAAATCAAAATGAATAGCATTATGAGGAACAAGGAGAAGAATGCGGGCCATTGCATCCAAAAACCCCATCCAGGTATGTCCAATAGAATAATCCATATGGACAAATTATTTGAATCAAGAGTTCAAACTAGAAGGAAGCTTGTTAGCACAAAAAACCATGATAACTTAACTCTGCTATCCTTGATGGAACCTCAAAACTTTTCTTAGCTATCCAGTCAAGACGAACTTTGGGTTAAGGCCATGAACAAAGAACTAGATCAAATTGATAAGAATGAAACATGGGAGTGTGTTCCAAGACCTAAGGAAAAATATGTGATTGGAACCAAGCGGGTCGATAGAAATAAGTTGAATGAAGATGGATAAGAAGTAAGGAAAAATCAAGGCTTGCATGTAAAGGATATGCACAAGCCAAAGGTGTGGACTTTGAAGAAACATTTTCTCTAGTAGACTAACTTGACGTAAGAAGAATGATATTGTCCTTTACAATATTTAATGGGTTTAAAGTTTATTAGATGGATGTAAAATCAAAATTTCTAAATGAAGAAGTATATATTGAGAAACCAACAAGATTTCAGCTAACAAAAGACAAGGATTATGTGTGCAGATTGAAGAAATCATTGTATGGTCTAAAAGACACCTAGGGCTTGGTACTCTAGATTGGATAATAATCTTAAATAGTAAGGCTTCAAGATATGTGAAATAGAAAATGATAACTTGCTAATCATTGTTGTCTTTGTAGATGACATAATTTTTGGAGGTGACACTAATTCTGTGAGAAAAAGTTTGTAGTGAACATGGAATTTGAAATGTCTATGTTGGGGAAATTATTTTTCTTTCTTGGTTTGTAGGTTCACCAATAAGAAAAAACACATCTTTATCTCTTAGACCAAGTACCTTAAAAATATATTAAAGAAGTTTGGCATGGAAAATTGTGCAATCATAAACATTCCCATCAAAACAGGATGCAAGCTCAGTAAGGATGACGAGTCTCTAGAAGAAAATCAAACCATGTACAGGTCCATGATTGGCATATTTCTTTAATTAACAACTTCAAGGTCGGATATCACGCAAGCAATAAGCCTAATGGGAATATTTCAATCAAGCCAAAAAGAAACTCACTTGAATGCAATCAAAAGGATATTCAAATATCTAAAGGGTACCATAGATTATGGCTTGAGGTATGCAAGGGGCACATATATTACTCTTAGAGCTTACCAGATGCAAATTGGGTTGGTAGTGTTGATGATAAGAAGAGCACTAGTGGGGGAGCCTTCTTGTAGTTGTCTGGTCTCCTAGCCCAACAAGAAACAAACCTCCATTTCTTTATCTACAATTGAGGCAGAATATATTGTAGCAACAAATCATATGGATGAAGTCGAATATCAAGGATCTTCAAGAAAATGGTGATTAACCTATTTCCATTTTGTGTCATAATACCAGTGGTATTCGTATCTCTAAAAACCCTGGTATGCATTCTAAAACAAAACACATTCTTATCAAGTACCATTTTCTTCGAGTACAAGTTTATAATCAAACTGTTAGATTGGAATATGTTCCAACAAAAGAAAAAATTGCATACGTTTATCAAATCTATACCTAGAGAAAGTTTTGAATATCTTAGACAAAAAATGGGCATAATTTCCTCCTCACATGGGGGAGTGGTTCATTGATTTCAACCAAGAAGTATGTTGGTGACAGGGGAAGTTCAGGGAAAGGGCTATGCATCAACACAGGGGGAGTTCAAATAAAGAGTATGAATTAGCATAGGGGGAATACATGCCATTTTTTTATTGATGTCAAAGGGGGAGAATAAGTAGACTTTAGGAGAAAAATAAAATAGGAAGAGTATAGTCAGTAAGCAAATATGGGGAATCTAGCCCAAGATCATCAATGACTAGATAGTGTCTGGAGGTGTTTCCATGAATTTGAAAGGAGGATATGGTTGCACATATGTTGTCATTGATGTCAACTATAGCTTCATTTTAGTCAACTTCCAAAAACATGGGAGATGTTGAATAACATGCTATAAAAGTTGCAGTTTGGATAACGTATCTGCAAAAAAATTTCTTCTCTATCTCCCTAGTCCAAATCAGACTGAAAGTTGTATGGTTGTATATATTTTTCTAAGCATTTCCAATGGTATATGTAACTTTTCCTAAACCCACAAGAATCAATAGAAAAATCAAGTTAAAGTGAAGAAGTCAAGGCAAGGTTCCAGTTGGTCAAAGTTCCACATTATAGTTACATCCAGGTCTTAGCAATATATTCAATGCTTTCAAAGATATCCTAACCATTTTGTAGACATCTAAGATGAACCAGGGAATTCAAGCATCAATATATTTAGGGTTGCACAAATGAAACCACTTAAGAAGTGGGTTGGATTTGGATTTTCCTCCCAAGAAGGTTGAATGTTGTATTAGGCATTTTGGGTATATCAATGGAAAAAAGGGGCCTAGGCCAATCCAAAAGATAACAAGAGGGTACCCCCTCACAGTGGAAACCATCATGGTTTACCACTAATGATGTGGAATCTTGTGATTGGTTTTGGATCCCTTCCTTGTTCCATATTAGAACCAAGAAGGAACCCCTGCAATACTAATTGTTTAATTGAAAAAACATTGCAGGTGAACCCCAGTCGATGAGAATGTACACATGGAGAAGGTGGAAGTGACGTGGCTCAGGAAATGATGTGGTGGCTAGAGGTGATGACATTTGGCACTCATTTTAAACACTTTTAGGTGGCTGATTGGACATGTGGAAGATGACATGTGGCAAGTACTTGGACATGTGGCAATGGTAGAGAATGACATCTGACAAGGTGTTGACCTAGTAAATGACATGGTAGTCACATGGCAAATGACGTGGTAGTGACATGGTAGTATCAAGACTCATGTTAGGGGCTATTTTGGCATAGGTTTCCTGTGTATTTGTTTTGGCCAAAATGGCACAAAGGAAGGAAATTTCACCAAAATTGGCAATGGAGAAAGGTTATCTAACCATCTAGGTATCTTGGGGTAAGAAATTCTTACAAGTTAAAAGTAACCTCAGATATGGATTTCAAGCGAAGAAAAAGGATATGGTCAAAATTCTAGTCCAACAAGGTTCCAAGTGGAGGTAAAAAATACATGCCCATTAAGATATCTAGGTGTAGGCAATGTTTGTTGTTATTGATAACACTTGCATCATCATTCAATTGAGAAAGCATATTTTTCCATTTTTTGTGGTCATGGTTCTGCATAAGAGGAATTGAAATGTATTTGACACGTGGTTCATTCGGGTCATAAGAAGGCATGTTAATATGAAAAGATATAGATTCCTGGATATTTGAAGCTCACACTTTAAGGTTTTGGTCCCACCAGTTGGTCATATGGGATAATTTTGAAGCCCCTAGAGCTAAAGTTAAAAGTAATCCAGGTAGATAAAAAAATTAGAGTGTATAGTAACTTGTCACATATAAGTGTACCTAGATCCATATTTACTAGAACACATGTTTAAACAAGGTCATTTCATATGGTCACGAGGAACTAAATCGAAGCCCCCAAGGAGCCAAGGAGCCATCGATTTAATTCATATCCAAGTCATATAGATTGAATTTCCAACAAAAGACATTAAACAAGTATTTCAATTTTTCTGAATGTTCTCCATGGCTAGTCAGTCCTTACAATATTTCATTGTGAGAATGTAATATAAATAAGCCAAAGAAGTTTGGAATTATTGTGATTCAGTCAATTGATACAAAAGTGGTTTTGCATGCATAAGTGTTTGTGGCAGTTCTATTGTGTGAAGTGAAAAATAAGTCTGTGTTGGGTGTGGAGCTTAATTATCTTTTTGATTGTTCAAAGGTATTTTGTTTCAACTGTGTTGGATCCCTATTCCTAATAGGCCAACGACGCCTCCTGTAAGATCACTATTAGGGGGATCATTCTGGGCCATTCATTAGGCGGATGATTTGATGGTATAAGTTATGTTACTTTAGGGATTTTGTCCTAGAAGGCAACCATCCATTTATATGAGGGAATTGTATTGTGGATGTGTATTATTATTTTGAGCAAAAAAGAGAGAGGAGACTATGTGAGAGTGAAGAGGAAATTATAGTGGATCTACTATAAGTTGTATCTCTTCATTTTTCTTGATAATATAAAAGGAAGCACTGGTTGTTTCTCCGTGGACATAGCCCAAATTGGATGAACCATGTATATCTATGTCTCTCTTGTTTTATATGTTTTTTTGTTTGTGTTTCTGCAATATTTTTATGTGTTTCATTGCTCCATTAATTAATTTCTAACAACTGGTTTAGATCCGAAGGTGTATTTGGCTGATAAACTTGCAAGAGAGAAGGGTTCCTAGTTCGAGTGGGAGCAATGGTGGAAGATGGTAGGTTTAGGGTTGAGAAATTTAACGGCCAAAAGTACGAGTTGTGGAAGATGCAAATGGAAGATTATTTGTATCAGAAATATTTGTACCTACCATTTAGCAGAAAATCAAAGAAGCCAGTGAGTATGACAGAGGAAGAATGGGATCTTCTCAAAATAAAGACATTATGAACAATACGTTTGTATTTGGCAACATCTGTGGCATTCAACATTTCAAAGGAAACGACAACAAAAAGTTTAATGATGACATTAGCCAAAATATATGAAAATCCCTTGGCCTCAAATAAGGTATTTTGTATGAAATGTCTATTTAATATGAAGATGTCATAAGGTGGATATGTTGTTGATCATTTAAATGAATTTAACAAGATTAATAGTTAGTTAAGTTTTGTAGGTGTAAATTTTGATGAGGAAGTTAGGGTTCTATTGTTTTTGTGCTCATTGACAGAAAGTTGGAATGGCTTAGTCATGGATATTAGTAACTCTGTCTCTAGATCTAGTACTTTAAAATTTGATGATATTGTTGGTGCCATCCTTAGTGAAAAAATGCAAAGGAAAAGATCAGGTGAGACAAAATGTAATGCTTTCACTGTAGAGACTAGAGGAAGACAAATAGAGAGAGGAAAGAGCCCAGGACATCACAATAAGTCAAGGAAAGATAGATCCAAGTCTAGATTGGGGATAGTGTGCTGGAAATGTGAGAAGAAATAACACCTAAATAAAGACTGCAAATCTCGGAAGGGAAAAGAAGGAGATGGACAACAAGAGAACAATCATGAAGTGAATGTCATAGGTGATGTGTTGCAAGATGATTTGGTTCTTTAATTATATAATATTATTGATGCGTTGGTGTTAGATTTAGGAGCCTCATTCCATGCCACACCTCATAGGAAACATTTTCATGACTATGTTCAAGGAGATTTTGGACAGATTCGTCTAGGTGATGATAAACCCTGTAAAGTTGTTGGAATGGGTAAGGTTTTTATAAAGCTACAAAATGGAAACCAATGGCTATTAAAGGAGGTAAGGTATGTTCTAGATCTAAATAAAAATCTAATTTCAACAAAGCAATTGTGAGGTGAATGTGTAACTACTTTTACAAACAAAATCCTGAAGGTCACTAAATGAGCCCTGGTAATAATGAAAGGAGAAAAGGTTGATACATTGTATTTATGCAATGATACTTCTAATTTTGTTAATGCTTTAACCTCCACAAAAGTAGATAAAACACTTTGACATCATAGGCTTGGGCACATGAGTGAGAATAAGATGCAGATTCTTCACTCAAGAAGTTTGTTGCCAGGTTTGAAGCATGTTGATTTGAATTTCTGTGAAAATTGTGTTTATGAAAAATAGAAGAGAGTCAGATTTCTCAGAATTGGGAAGGAAAAGATGAGCAAAAAATTAGAGCTTGTGCATATAGATGTATGGGGACCTGCTCAAGTATCATCTCTTAGTGGCTCTCACTATTATGTTACTTTTATTGAGATGCAACTAGGAAAACCCAAATTTATTGTATTCAAAATAAATCTGATGTATTTGATACTTTCAAGAAACGGAAAGCTTTTGTTGAGAATGAGACAAGAAAGAAGTTTAAGTGTCTCATATCAGAAAATGGAGGTGAATACTATAGCAAATATTTTGATAACTATTGTTCATAACATGGAATTCGTAGAGAGAAAATAGTTCCAGAACGCCACAGGAAAATGGAGTGAATAATGTAAACTATCAAACAAGAACTATACCAAGTACCTGTTTTTTTAGGTAGAAAAAAATCATCTGATTTTGAAAAGTGTTAATTGAGAATACACATTTTTTTTTGGAGCATATTTTTGATACTTTAAATTTTCTTATGTATCAAGTATGGACATTTTCTTTAAAATGTTAATGATTTTCATGCTGATTTTGAAAAGCATTGATGAGGCATCAACCCCTTTTTTTAGAGGGATTATGTTTGACACTTTAAATTTTCTTATGTCCTAAATAGGCACATTTTTTTTAAATGTTGATTATTTAACCATTTTTCAAGTTGTTTAATTCCCAGACATAAAAATTAAAAACATTAAAACATTGAGAAAAAAATACAAAAATTTAAAACATAATAATAATAATAAGTAAATAAAAATATGTATTAAAACATAACAATTTTTTTTTTTCCAAGTAAGACTAAATCTATTATAGATACAAAAAAATAGTGTTACAAGGAGGCATTGGCCTCTGTAGAAACTGTCTCAGAGAAATTACTGTGCATTATCAAACAGTGACTGAAAAATTAGACTACCCACGCGAGGAAACCAATCCAAAGAAGGAGAAAGTTGCCCACGCAGGGGAAACCAACTTATAATAATCATGTTTAAGAGTTTTCCAACAAAAAAAAACCCAAAAAAACCATGTAGCAGAGGACCTGATGACTAGGAACCTGACCACAAAAAAACCACAAAAAGACCAAAGAGGACCTGATGACTAGGCACCTGGAAAGAGAAATGAAGCCTGCTAGGTGTCAGTAGGTGGCAGTGTCTCCTCCACAATGGGAAACACGTAGGCATAAGGGTCATCGTCGTTGGTATGCTGCTGGCCACTGGTCGTGGCATCCCACTTCTCGTTGCCATCTGGACTGTTCGTTCCTGTTGACACCTTCCCTTGACCATCAGGGGTGTTACTCTTCTTGCGCAAAGCTTCCAGGTTGGAGTGAGTGGCCTCCATCCTGTTTTGGCCGGTTCCGCTAGCTTCCATTCTATTCCGAGCTCTTCCAGGCTGGTCCACCTGCGAGTTGTCCCGCCTGTTATCGCCCGTCCTGTTCCGAGTAATGCTAGTCAGGGCAATGGTGCGTTGAGGCTCCTCCCTAAAGGTAACAGAGACGGTGACAATTATAGAGGGGCAGTCCAGGGTGCATCTGAAATGTAATTGGGTGGAGTGCGAGGGGTTTAGCATTGGCTCGGTGTCGGTTTGAGGGTACTAGGTTTCCTCCAAATACCTTTGGCCAACTCTCTGGGCATGCACTCTTCCACTTCGAGTGTTGGGATAGTGACCCCTGCTTTGAGAAGTGATCAAAGGCGAGGATGAATCTACCTGAGTCGAGTTAGATGGGGACTGCGAGGGAGGGCGAATTGCTTTCCCTCAACTGCTTCCTCGGCGGCTTCTCATTCTGTGCTGGAGGCAGGGCATATTGACAGGGTGAATTATAGTGCTCTGGGTGCTTGGAGGGGCTGGAAATGGGGTAGAGTGGCTTGAGAAGACATGGGAGTGAGGAAAATGGGTGCTAGTAGTGGAATTGAGGTTGGAACAACAATTTTGTAATAGCAGAGTAGGTTATGGGAGAAATGGGCACCTTCAATTAACTTGATGTAGCAGAGAAGCTGACATCGTCGCCTCGTAGCTGTTCTGGAGCTTGGCTGAGCCACTGCAGGAGAGAAATTGCAGGTGAGAGGAGGCAGAGTAGGGGTAGGTTGTAGGTTATTCTACATCTTAAGGTCTAGAACCAGAAGTAGGTGGCCTCGACTCTCTCCCTCCATTAAAGGTTTTTTGATTTCCGGCTTCATTAAAATGCAATTAATAATGGTGGTGGGTGTCTCGTTGGTAGTGCGGGAGGCCATGTGGCCATACCACTTGCCCGCCTAGATGGTTAGTGCTGTGACGATGCTATTAATCACCCACATCTGGGGATTCTGTGTCTCTCTGTACCAGATTGATGCATTCCTGTAGATGAGAGCTGTCATTTAGAATGTCAATCGGTCTAGCAATTAGAACTCGATCACTATTCACCCTTAGATTTGCTAGGAGATCCACCACTTTATTGCTTTCCTGTTTGGTGTGTTGGTAAGTGATAGCTATATTGCTTATAAGCCACTTTTCAATGAATTCTAAATGCTCCGCTAATCTCCAGCTACTTGCTACCTTGTAGGTGTGGGTACGTTGGAGAATGCAGTTGACTATGGTTATAAGGATTTGTGAGTCTCCTTCAATTATTATAGGGAAAAAACCATGTTTATGGGCCAAGCATAGGCCTTGCCATTGCCCTTCCAATTCCGTTGAGTTGTTTGTATCCCATCCTATAGATCCATAGAAGATTAGGAGAGGAATGCCATCATGATCCCTAAAGATTCCTCCATAACCTACTTTACTTGGGTTTCCTTTAGAGGCTCCATCAAATTTTAGTTGTACAATTCCATGGGGGGGAGGTCGCCAATGACTGGAAGCGAAGTTACTTAGAGTGTTGTTGCAAGGGTGCTTAATGATCTGGGAGATACAAAGGTTCCAGTTCTCCCATATGTTCTTCTCTCGAGGCAGGGTGGGAAAGTCCTCTTCCTTCCAGTTATGAAGAGTCAAGGTTTCCTGTAGATTAGTGCAAATGCTATTCCATAGGGTATCCAGAGGAGTGTACTGATTCTTAAATATTCTTCTATTTCTTTCTTTCCATAAAGTCCAAACAAGTAGGCCTGGGATAATTTTCCAAAGTGAATTTAGCAACCTTCTTTTGTAATTGGATCTTTTTTTGGCATTTGAATTCAATTTTTTCCCATAGTTTGATGGTGAGATGGCATGTGGTCATAAGGTGCTGGATTGTCTCTTCTTGTTGGCTACAATTGGGGCATCGAGAAGGCCCATTGAAGCTTTTCTTCATTAGATTGTCCCAAGTGAGATCCTTTTGTGACACAGTAGCCATAGAAATGTTGATACCTTAGGCCAAATACCCGGAGACCAGATTTTCTCCCATATTGGGTCTTTTCCATTCTGCTGGTTCATCAAGATATCGTATGCTTCTTTTGTGGTAAAGGTCCCACATGGTGTATATCCCCAACGTAGGATGTCCTTCTTGTATGAGAAATGGATTTTCCTATTCATGAGTTCTGTATCTAGCACATTATGAATTTGCTTTGTTCCTTGTCTGAATATCTAAGCTGCAGTGAGCCATTGCCTATATCCTTGATTAAGGTCTGAGGTCCAATGCTGATTCACTGTTTCCTTCTGTTGCATTTCCCAGTCCTCTATTTGTGGAAGTTGAAATTCATTGCTAAGCCTTGGTCTTTGATTCCAAAAGTCCATCCAGAATCGGGCATTGCTACCATCTCTGATTTCCCAGAAACTATGTTGCTATACCATGTTGCTATGTTGTTTTGCTGCATTCCAGATAAGAGATCCCCTTTCAGTGGGAAGGAGTCTGATTAATTCATTTGGGGGTCTATTGTTTGCATATTTGGTAGTCCATAGAGTTTCCCAAGGTGTTTGTGGAATTGATAGCCATTTCCACCATATCCTAGCTCCCATGACAGAATGCTATGTTGAGGGTCCTGGAGGCCCATTCCTCCATATTTTTTAGGGAGGCAAACTGTATTCCATTTAACCAATGCCCATTTTCTATTTTGGCCCGAGGATCCCCACAGAAAGTTGAGTTGTAGGTTTGTGATGCTTTTAAACACCCACTTTGAGGTTGCTAACAAAGAGAAAAGATAAAGAGGCATTGATTGTAACACGACTTTTACCAAAACCAGATGGCTAGCAATGTTGAGGGCTCTATAAGTCCAAGAAGAAAGGCGCCCTTCAAGCTTTTTGAGGAGCAACTGCCATGAGGCATGTTTGATGGCAGAGTCAGTCAAGGGTGATCCTAAGTATTGGGACATAAGAGAGGCTTTGGATAAGCCAAGGATACGAGATATAGAGGATTGAGTGAGAGGGGGGGTATGAAAGAAGATAATTTGGGATTTAGCTGTGTTGATGCTAGCTCCAGAGGCTTCTGAGTATTCATCAAGTAGGGATTTAATTTTGAAGGCTTCTTGAATAGAAGAGTGTCCAAATAGCATATTGTCATCTACAACTGTTGATGAGTAAAAGAAGGGGAGCCATGGATGGAGATTCCTCTAATCTGCTGAGTGTGAAGAGCATTCTTTATTAGACATCCTAGCCCTTCAGCCATTAGCACAAAGAGAAAAGGAGAGAGAGGATCTCCTTGTCGTATGCCTCTTGAGGGCTGGAAAGGGCGAGTGGGAATGCCATTCACTAGGATGGAGATGAAAGAGGAAGAAATCATATTCATTACCCATATGACCCATGTAGGAGAGAAACCAAAGGCTATGAGCATTCTCTCCATGTAATTCCAGCTTAATTTGTTGAAAGATTTTGAAAGATCAATTTTGAGAAGCATACCTACTTTTCTGCTATGCTTTAAAGAATGGATTATCTCGTGAGTGAGAATGACGTCGTCAATAATTTGTCGTCCTTCTACATATCCCGATTGTTCTGGTGATATTAACAAGGGTAATAACAATTTCAGGCGAGAGGTTATAACTTTGGATATTACCTTGTAGATAACATTGCAGAGAGCTATTGGCCTGAATTTATCCAGAGTCAAAGAATGCTCTTCTTTGGATATGAGTTCTATGAAGGTAGCATTTAAAGATGGAAGAATCCAATGCAAAGTTCTAGATTCTTCTACCACTTTCCAAACATCCATTTTTATGAGGTCCCAAAATTTGTGAAAGAAATTAGAGGTGAATCCATTTGGTCCGGGAGATTTCCCCTCTTTGAGTTGATTCATGGTTGTTTCAACTTCCAAAAGAGTAACAGGTCAGAGGAGAAGTTGATTATGATCCTCCGTGATAATTTTGGGGATATGCTGGAGGATCCTTTCTATTGCGGGTTATCCATTAATTTGTGGTTCTTGATGAATGCTTTTGAAATGTTGAAGTAGTTCTCTTTCAATGTCCTCATGTTGTTCCATCCTTTCTCCCTGCTGAGTCTGGAGTTGAGAGATATGATTGTGCATCCTTATTTGAATGGTGGTGCGGTGAAAGAATCTTGTATTCCGCTCTCCCTCTTTTAACCACCTTACTCTGGATTTCTCCCTCCAGAGGGTCTCTTCTTGCTTTCTTCTTTCATCCAGTTGCTTCTGTAGGCTTTGTTCTTTTTCAGTTAAAGTTTCTATTCTACCACCTGTTATTATAGTTTGCTGGACTTCCTTCATTTCTTGAGCCAAAGCTTCTGGGGCTTGGAAGATATTTCCATAGGTTGTTTGATTCCAATGTTTGATATGTGCTTTGAGCTGTTTGAGCCGTTGTTGAAATTGGTACATTTTTTATCCCTCTGGGGGTTTGAAGCTTTTCCAAATAGAGGTGACCATTTGATTGAAGTCCGGGTGAGTAAGCCAGAATGCTTCAAAATGGAAAGGTCTTCTGGCTTGGTTTCCAAGTCTTTTCCATTGTAGTGATATGGGCCAATGATCTGATCCTGAAAGCCACAAAATTGAGGCAATGAAGTATCCCCCTATATGAATTGCATTGTCAGATATAAACAATCGATCCAACCTTGAGGCAATTTGCTGCGAACTTGATATTTTATTGTTCCAAGTATAAATTCCATTGTTGAATGGTAGATCTATGAGCTAATTAATTTGTATGAAGTCCTTGAAATGGCCGCTTTCCACTTCTAGTCTAGTTCGGCCAACACTCTTTTCTTCCATCTTAGTGATCATATTAAAATTTCCTCCTTCAATCCATAGAGGATGGGTTCTGGTTGAATTGATCCCTTCAATTGTGCTCAATAGAGCTAGTTTGTTCGCCCCATCCTGAGGGAAGTATACATTGGTGAGGTGTCCATGTGTATTGGTTCCAATAATGTGAAAAGTTGCTTGAATGAGATTATGGTTCTCATGGAAGTCAGTGAGGGAAACTGCTTGGGTGTTCCATGCTATTGCTAGTCCTCCCGAAGCTCCTGAAGCATCTACCGCCATCGACTGACTTCCTAAATGGTACCTATTGTAGTACTGTTACATTTTGTTTCTTGCATCAATAATATGTGAGGTTTCTCCTGTTGTATCATGTTTTTGATCATTCTATATTTCACAGGGCTATTTAACCCTCTTAAATTCCAAGACGTGAGCTTCATGATTCAATATTCGGTAACGGCCCGTAGTACTTTGTTAGTTTGGAGTATCTTCCTAACTCCACCAACATTTCCCCAATGATGATGGTTCTTTGCATATATGTCTTTCTTCCTCTTTTCTTGGTATCATTGGGAAGATTTTTCCCATCCCAGTGACTGCCTGGCTATATCCCTAGTGTTCGCTGCTGGTGCGCTCAAGAGAGGATCATCTCCAATCTTTCTAGCTATCTGTCCGAGATTTTATCAAACTCTTTCCTTTTGCAAGCTTGCTCAAGATCGAATATGTCTAGATTCCTAATGTCAATACTTTCAGGCTCTTCTTCCATATGTTTAGGTTCACCACTTTCTACTAGCAAATCAATTGGATGGATTGGTTCTTGGTAAGAGATGGCCATTTCCATACCATTAAGTGTCAAATCAGATTCCTTGGTGGGTTTGGGTAATGGGTTAGTCATGTTTGAAAGGGATTTGGATTTTTCCAAGAGACTGAGGGTTGAATGATCGCTGAAGACCGAAGAATATTATCACTATGGGTATGGGTTTCAACGTCTTTTGAGGCAGATTGAGCTAGGATACCAAAGCTATTGTTGGTGGAGGGTAGGGTTGAGTTAGTTGTTGGAATTTTGGATTCTGAAGTGGGTTTTTTGTGATGTTTTTTCTTGGTATTGACTTTGGTGAATCCATCCTCATCGGTTTTTTCAGGGGAGGTTTGGTTGTGGGGAGCACCATTTAGGGGAAAATCATGGAAAAGATGACCATGTGCATGGAATTTTCTACAACTAAAGGGAACATGTTCATAGTCTATTGGTTGAGTCCATTCAAAATCATCGTGATAGAGACTTACTGAATTCGGGAGTGCCTTGTTGAGATGCATGTAAACACAGATGCAGGCATAGGAGGTGTATCTTCGTAGCTTTGTTTCTTCGGCTATCTTCATGAAGTTCCCTAGACCATTTCCAATGTCTTTTAGAGATTCTTCATCCCAATATTCTATGGGAAGGGAATACAGGCGGATCCAGACAGGTGCCCAATTGAAATCTTCTTTGCCTGGATTGAATCTTTCTATCCAGTCCTTGAGATACAAGCTGGCGGAGTTGAAGAAGTAAGGACCACTGTCCATGATTCTATTGTGGTCTTCTATGTAGTTGAAGACAACCATGAAGAAGCCTTTGGATCTAAGTTACAAGGTAACATGGCCCTTGGGTTTCCATTTTGCTGCAACCCATCCTTGTAGGCTTTCTCTGTTGGCCAGAAGCCAATAAATTTCCCTATGAGAGCGTGGTCCTCCATAAATTGGATTTGGGAATTGATCCTATGCCCAGGTAGTTCTATCTTGGGTCTCTTGTTGTAATGGGCTTGCAGGTGGCTGAGGTAGTTTTGGGGATTTTGATGTTCAATGCTAGATTATCTTGTTGCTGTGTAGGAGGCAGTGCCTCTGCGTCCTGTGATGTTTTTTGGGTCTCTTGTTCAGTTGTGTTAGTCTGCTGAACTTTGTTGGTGGGCTTTGTCATGTTAAAATCATGTTCAACCTCATGTTGAATCTGTTTCTTGTTGCTGCCACTTGGGGAAGGCTCTGCAGCCTTCCCCGGAAGGGGACCCATATCAGTGGACCCAAAAGCTAGGTTTTATGGCTGCCAGAGGAGTTTAGAGTCTGCAGGTTTGATGTTGCTCAGAGATGGTCAGGTGTTGTGGAGCTCATCTGAAATCCTAAGCCTTCTGCCCTAACAAAAACAAAATATTCCTGATTATGTGACAAAGTAAGACATAACAAAATTTAAAAACATGGCTAATAATAATATATTATAATATATATATATTTATTATATTTATAATATTTATTAAATCAATTAATTTTTTTTTACACAAAAAGTAATTAAAAAACTTAAATAGAAATTGAAATAAAAATTAAATAATAAATAAATGGTAAAAAATTAAAAATTAAATAAATAAAGATTAAAAACATAAAAAAACGCATAGTTTAACGAGGCGGAGGGTTGGCCGAAGTTATGGAAATTCCGATCATATTTAGAGAAAATCCGGCAAAGATTTTTGTAAATCCAAGTTATAGTTGTTAAACTTCAAAATTTTAGGTGCCTTAGATGTTTTTGATGGTGCTGAATCCATTTCCACCATAAAAAACACAATTCAAACACTGCATCTACAAGATTTTTTGAAATTTTTTTACCCGGATTCCGGCCACTTTTAGCCATTCGGGCAATTCCTCCGCCTCGTTAGACGACTCTGTAGAAATTTTGAATAATATGACACTTATTCACAGAGATTATCCTGATTATACACTATTTGCGGAATCATGCATAATACATAACCTCCTCTACATTGATCACCAATTTTGTGGAATTAAGAAACAATCGCATGCGCACATTGAAGCATCATTCACACATATCAACACAGTATATCATGGGGAAAGCATGCAGCTGAAAACCCCCAACTATTTGTATATTATATTGATTGAGAACATGTAACAATACATAGTACAATACTCCTTGCAAATACTCAGTACTATCTCCACTTGTTACACACAAACTAGCTCAGATCTGAATCAATCAGAGGTTCAAATATCCTTCGCTGCTTGCCTGCCTCCACTGTGAAATCCTGCATGAGAATAGATGAGAATGAATCATCAAAATTCATATTTCCCTTGGATATACCACGCAATCCTCATTCACAATACTCAATCCATTGATTGTGCAAATCTCATGCACAACTATAGTCACAACTGATAGCTGTCTTGCCCTTTCACTCACCTCTAACACTTGTCTCCACTGAACTGTCCATGCACTTAGTTAACTGATGTATCCTTTAGTTGATTTATGAGTTAATAATTAGTGAATTAATTAATAATTAATTCACATCACTCAACACTAGTGTATTTGTTAGTTAGACTAAATACAACTAGTTCAACTAAGTCAAACTGAACACAACTCCATCAACTCGTGATCCAACTCCACAGAACTCAATCACTGAAGTCCTAACTGAAGTCCTCCATGCAATAACTCAAGTTAAACCATAAGAAAAGCGTATTTCCTTCTGGAAGTTGCATGTGGCACATCTGTAGCTCGAACTGAAGTGTTGCCAGAGGATAAGATAATGTTTATAGTCTAAATATTACTAAGAGCTAATAATATTCGACTGTTCTATATTGAGACTCGCAGTCTAAAAATAGACTCTGCCCATATGTCTAAAAATAGAAGTCCATCTATTTTCACCAAAATGACCAATCATCCATAAATAGCATCCTGCAACTCATAGACCATGATCCATATGTCTAAAAATAGACATAGTCTAAAAATAGACTTTGCGCCAAAAATAGCCTGCGGGACCACTTAGTGAAGGAGACTTCTTTTCACTAAGCTCCATC
>APFE031384955.1:48469-74969 GCA_000404065.3 Pinus taeda
ACCTGGCTCGAAGTTTCCCCCTACTGGAGGTCTCTGCATGAGTAGATGTCTCTACTCGATCTCCACTCAACTTCCCCTGTTGTGGCTGCTCCACAACCTCCTCAAGTTGTTGCACCAATCGTGGCTCCTCCACAATCGTCTGAGACTTCTTCTGGCTTTGCATGTTGAGAGGTAATATACCCTCCCTCTCAACCACCAAGTCTCCATCAGTTGCCTTATTGCTCAAGGCTTTTCATGCATCTTGAAACTCAAGAGCATACAAGTTCTTGACCCGTGAACCAATCTTCTTCACATGTTTAGTGATGATGTGTCTAAGGAAAACCTTTCCATTACTGAAGACTACATCATAGCCTCTATCTTCCAGCATCGCGATCGACACCAAGTTTCTCTTCAATCCTGGTACATACTTGACATCAGTCAAGGTAAAGCGAGATCCATGCTCCCTCTGAAAAATAACTATGCCTACACTTGAGACACTATACTTCTCATCATTACCCAACGCTATGAGTATCTGGAGATGTTTCTCCTCCAAAGTACTGAACAAACTCTTGTTGCCGGTCATGTGGAAAGAAGCTCCACTATCAAGAAACCAACCACTTCCCCCCATGGATGAAACCATGCATACGAAGAGTGTGAAATCCAACTCAAACTGTGAAGCAAGTGCCCCACCTTTAGATCCTTCCCCGGATCCCTCCTTGGATTTCCTCCATGGTATTCCACCTGATCTCCTCTTGCCCAAGATCCGACCAAAGTCTCTCCCATCCTTGCAATTTCTCCCGACCATTGACAGAGTCTTGATAGGAATGCCAACTCTTCGGAAGACCAAGGAGAGCCAAGCTCACCAAGTCCTCATCATCGACAGTCACCCCCACACTTCTGAGCTCATCCTAGCATTGGGTGAACTTCGTGAGATACTAGGGCATACTGTCTCCATTCTCACACTTAGATGTTTCTGAGTTTATCCTTGAGCGCCATTCCACCAGCTCAAAACTCAACCGCTTCTGATCTAAAATTCGTGAGAACAAAGTTTTTGTCATACAGAGATTGACTGTATGGGCATTCGCCGGATATCTCACCTTCCAAAAGAAGGATGAATCCAGAAGCTACCTGGCCCGATTATAGACTCCGCCTAAAGAAATAAAACGTAATCACTTTCTGAATGATAGATCTGATGATCAATCCTCGCTTTGATATCCTGTAGAACATTTTCTACAAATCAACTTGGCTCTGATACCATGTAGAAATTTTGAATAATATGAAAACTTATTCACAGAGATTATCCTGATTATACACTATTTTCGGAATCATGCATAATACATAACCTCCTCTACGTTGATCATCAATTTTGCAGAATTAAGAAACAATCACATGCACACATTGAAGCATCAATCACACATATCAACACAGTATATCACGGAGAAAGCATGTAGCTGAAAACCCCCAACTATCTATATATTATATTGATTGAGAACATGTAACAATACATAGCACAATACTCCTCGCAAGTACTCAATACTATCTCCACCTGTTACACACAAACTAGCTCAGATCTGAATCAATCACATGTTCAAATCTCCTCCGCTGCTTGCCTGCCTCCACTGTGCAATCCTGCATGAAAATAGATGAGAATGAATCATCCAAATTCGTATTTCCCTTGGATATACCATGCAATCCTCATTGGAAATACTCAATCCATTGATTGTGCAAATCTCATGCACAACTATAGTCACAACTGATAGTTGTCTTGCCTTTTCACTCATCTCTAACACTTGTCTCCACTGAACTGTCCATGCACTGAGTTAACTGATGTATTCCTTAGTTGATTTATGAGTTAATAATTAGTGAGTTAATTAATAATTAATTCACATCACTCAACACTAGTGTATTTGTTAGTTAGACTAAATACAACTAATTCAACTAAGTCAAACTGAACACAACTCCATCAACTCGTGATCCAACTCCACAAAACTCAATCACTGAAGTCCTAACTGAAGTCCTAACTGAAGTCCTCCATGTAATAGCTGAAGTTAACCCATAAGAAAAGCGTATTTCCTTCTGGCAGTTGCATGTGCCACATCTCTAGCTCGAACTGGAGTGCTGCAAGAGGATAAGATAATGTTTATAGTTTAAATATTATTAAGAGCTAATAATATTCGACTGTTCTATATTTAGACTGGCAGTCTAAAAATAGACTCCACCCATATGTCTAAAAATAGAAGTCCATCTATTTTTACCAACATGACCAATCATCCATAAATAGCATCCTGTAACTCATAGACCATGATCTATATGTCTAAAAATAGACATAGTATAAAAATAGACTTTGCGCCAAAAATAGCCTACGGGACCACTTAGTGAAGGCGACTTCTTTTCACTAAGCTCCATCATCTTGTTGCATTTTCAACAGACTCCAAAAAAATCTCTCACCTGGTTGCCCAACAAGCTCTCGGGGTGTAGGGCTACCCCCAAGGTTCGTTGGGCAGTGGGGTGACGCTTTTTTGTTTTATTATGATTATTTTTAATTTTATTTTTTAAATAATTTTTTAAAATAATTTCATTTTTTTAATGTTTATTTATTTTTTTTTAAAAATTTCAATTTAATGTTTTTAATTTAAAGTTTTTAAAATATTTATTCTTTTTATGATTTTACTTTTATATTATATAAATGATATTGCTATTTTTAGATTAAATACTATATTGTTTTTTTTCCTTAATTTATTTTCTTTCTAATTATGTTTTTTTGGGAACATTTCTTTTATTTTATTTACTGTTAATTTTATTTTTTTAAATTTTCTCCATGTTTATTTTTGTTTTTATTTAAATTTTTATGTTTTAATATATAATTTATTTACTTATTATTTTTTAAAACTTTTGTGTGTGTGTGTGTTTTTTTTTTTCGTTTTTTTTTTAATTTTTAATTTTTAATTTTTTTCAAAGTTTTAATTTTTGTTTTTGTAATTTTTCATTATTATTTATTTACATATTTATTTATTTTTTTCTTATTTTATTTTTTCCTGTAGGGCCTGTGTTGATCCTCAACCAACAACTTGATCTCATTATGTGTCATTTGATAGTTGATTATAAAGTTTTCATTATAATGGATCGAGTCTAATCCCACAATGTGTCAATTTCATGGTTGGTCTTTAAGTTTTCATTACAATGGGCTAGTTTGCCTACACTTCGTGTCAATTTGATGGTTGATTTTGAATTTTTTGTTGTAAAGTGTTAAATTGTCTTAGGTAAGATTTTAAAGTTGTTATACTATTAGCATTTGAAAAAAAAATTATATCTAGTATAACGACTTTCATTCATGTATTCATTTTAAAAGTTTTTTTAGTTATAGAAAATTTTCATAATGCCATGGTTGAAATATGTTGAAAACTTAATTCCATGGTTGAATTTTTTGCAAAATCTTAAGGGTTCTCTGAGTCATGATATTTTATTTTTAACACCATGGCTGAAAATTGTTGGAACTTTAAGGCTTTTCAAAGATGTGATGTTTTATCTTTAATGTCATGCCTAAAAATCATTGGAATTTAAAAGTTTTTTTAGAGTCATGATATTTTATCCTTAACGCCATTGCTAAAAAATGTTGAAAATTTACTTCGAAAAAAAAGAGATATTACAACATCAACATTTTTTGTTTTCAAGGTGTTTTTGACACAAAAAAATTTGGTTTTTATTGGATTTTACCGTCAATTTTAAAAAATGTTTAAAATCTATCTCGAAAAAAAATTGTTATTCCAACATCAACTTTTTTCGTTTTCAGGTTGTTTTTAATGTTTTTTTGGCTAAAGTTCTCATTTTGAGTTTACAGTTCCCATTTCATAGTTTACATTGTTAGTGTCAGAAAGGATGAACATGACAATCATGGAGCGTGCAACATGCACAATGTTGCATATAGAATTGCCCTTACAATTTTGGGCATATGCTATAGGTACTATTGTTTATTTAATAAATAAAGGGCCTTCAAGTTCCTTGGATGGTGGTATTCTTGAGAAGACATGGATAGGTAAAACGGTAAACTACTCATTTTTAAAGGCTTTCAGTTGTGAAGCCTTTGTCCACATTAATAAATAAAATAGAACAAAGCTTGAAGAAAAATCAAAGAAATGTATCTTTATTGGATATGGTGTTAATGATTTTGGTTATCACTTATATGATTATGAAAATCACAAAATCATTAGGAGAAGAGATGTCATATTCAATGAAAATGTTTTATATAAAGATCAAATGCAGGGAAAGAAACAAGAAAAAGAAAACAAATAATACACAGTGCTTGATGAGATCACAAAAAAGTAAAGGTGCCTAAAAAACACAATAATCAACAACTATTGCAACAACAACAACCACAATTATAGCAACAAACACCTCAAACAACTGAAAGTAGTGTCAGAATATCTACTCGATAAATACACCCCCTAAATATTACTCTCCTTTATTATATTATGTATTATCGACTGATTCTAGTGAACCAAAAATATATGAAGAAGTAATGCAAGTAGAAACCAGGAAGAAGTGGGAGCAAGCCATGGAAGAAGAAATGGACTCCTTGTTGCTTAACTAGACTTGGGACGTAGTCAAGTTGTTTGTAGGTAAAACACCATTACAAAGTAAATGGGTTTACAAGTTGAAGGAAGAAGAAGGAGGTAAACAAAGCTATAAGGATAGACTCGTAGTGAAGGGAGTTGCAAACATGAAAGATATAGACTTTGATGAAATTTTTTCTCCTATTGTTAAAAGACTTCAATCAAAATTATTTGAAGTCTATTGGGAGAAGAAGATTTGCATCTTGAGTAGTTAGATGTAAAGACAAGCTTTCTCCATGGGGATTTGGAGGAATAAATATATATGCAGTAGCCACAAGGATATGAGATCAAAGGGAAGGAAAAATTAGTGTGAAAATTGAAGAAGATATTGTATGGCTTAAAAGAAGTTCCAAGGCAATGGTATCTAAAATTTGACAGGTTTATGTCTGAATAAGATTATACTAGATATCACTCTAACCATTATGTTTATATTAAAAAGAAAAATGATGGCATCTATATTATATTTCTATTGTATGTAAATGACATGCTTGTTGCAGGGTCTAACATGTAATAAATAAATGTGCTCAAAGGACAATTGGCAAATTCATTTGCAATAAAGGATTTGGGTGTTGCAAAATAAATCCTTGGTATGAGAATAACTAGAGACATGAAAAATAAAAAATTAATGTTGTCTTGGAGTGAGTACATAGAAAAGGTGTTGGGAAAGATTTAATATGAAAAATGCAAAACTAGTTAGTACATTTTTTACTAGCCATTTCAAACTAAGTAAGGAGATGTGTCCTAGGACTCAGGAAGAGATGGATTATATGTGTAAAGTTCCATATGCATCAACAATTGGAAGCTCAATGTATGCAATGGTATGCATAATGCCTGATATTACACATGTAGTGGGAGTTGTAAGCAAGTATATGAACAATCCAGGAAAAGAGCATTTGATGGAAGTGAAGTGGATTCTCAGATATTTAAGAGGTATCAGAAAGTAAGTATTATGCTTTGGTGGTTCAAACATTGCTCCACATAAATATGTTGATGTAGATATTGCAGGTGATAGAGATAACAAGAGGAGCACCATAGGGTACGTGCTTACTGTAGGTGGAACAACTATTAGTTGGGTTTCAAAATTGCAAAACATTGTTGCACTTTCAACAATAGAAGAATAGTATGTTGCTGCTACAAAGGCTAGTAAAGAAATGATTTGGTTACAAAAGTTTATGGATGAATTGGGCAAGAAGAAGGAGATGAGAAGGTTATACAGTGACAAACATAGTGCCATTCATCTTGCAAATAACTCAAAATTTCATTCCAAGGCTAAACATATACAACTAAAGTATCATTTCATACGGTTAGTGTTGGACGATGGAGAGTTGAAGATGGAAAAGATACAACTAGCCAAAAGGCTGCAAATATGTTAACAAAAGTTGCAACCAGGGAGAAATTGAGATTTTTCTCAATTTCAATTAGTCTTCAAGTATGATGGTGAATATAAGAAATAACCAGGTCCAAGTGGAGTAATTTTCCAGCAAGTTAAGCAATGATGGAATTTATATAATCAGTCTCCAAGTTGGATATTTTTGGGTGTGGAACCCGATTATCTTCTTGACTATTCAGAGGTCCTTTGTTTTATCCATGTTGGATCCTTATTCCCAACGGAGCGGAAACGTTGCCCATATGATCACTATTAGGGGGGTCAAGAGGGGAAACGATGATTTTATGACCCTTCCCCCCGCCCCTCTGGCGGGGGTTCGTAAAGTTAAAAATAGATGAAAAATTTACTTATAAAATTTTGTAATTTCATAGTCAATTTGGGTCGTTTATTAGGTGGATGATATGACAGTAGAAGTTATGCTAATTTGGGGTTTTTCCGTAGAAGACAACCTCAATTTATATGAGGGAATTGTATTACGCCTATGTATTATTATTTTGAGTAGAAAAGAGAGAAGATATTGTGTGGCAGCAAAAAGAAAATTACAATGGATCTATTGTAGGATGTATCTCTTCATTTTGCTGGATAATATAAAAGAAAGGATTGACTATTCCTCCATGGACGTATCCCAAATTGGGTGAACCACGTATATCTATATCTCTTGTTTATGCATTTCTATTTTTGCGTTTCCACAATATTTGTATGTGTTTCATTTATTTGTTAATTAATTTCAAACAACTAGTATTAGAGAAAAATGTGTATTTGGATGATAAACTTGCAGGAGAGAAGGGTTCCTAGTTCGAGTGGGAGAAATGGCGGAATTTGGTAGGTTTAGGGTTGAGAAATTTAATGGCTAAAACTACGAGCTATGGAAGATGAAAATGGAATATGATTTATATAAAAAAAAATTGTGCCTACCATTGAGTGGAAAATCAAGGAAGTTGATGAGTAGATAGACAAAGAATGGGATATTCTCGACAGAAAGGAGCTAGGAACAATGCGGCTATGTCTGGAAGCGTCAATGGCATTAAACATTTCCAAGGAAACTACAATATAAGGTTTAATGACGACATCAACCAAACTATATGAAAAACCCTGAACCTCAAACAAGGTATATATTATGAAGCATCTATTTAATATGAAGATGTTAGAAAGTGAATATATTGCTAATCGTTTAAATGAATTTAACACAGTTACCAGTGAGTTAAGTTATGTAGGGGTAAATTTTGATGATGAATTTAGGGCTCTATTGTTTTTGTGCTCATTACCAGAAAGTTAGAATGGCTTAGTCATGGTTATTAGTATCTTTGGATCTAGTACTTAAAAGTTTGATGATGTTGTTGGTGCTATCCTTAGAAAGGAAATGCGAATGATAGGCTTATATGGGACAACAGTTAATGCTTTGAATGTAGAGGCTAGAGAAAGAGAACTAGAGAGAGGAAAGAGACAAATACATCATAGTAAGTCAAGGAAAGACAAGTTCAAGTCCAAATTAGGGATATTGTGCTGGAAATGCAAGAAGAAAGTACACCTAAAGAAAGATTGCAAATCTCGGAAGGGAAAAGAAGGAGATGGACAATAAGAGAACAATCATGAAGAAAATGTGACAAGTGAAGTGTTGAAAGATACTTTGATTCTTTCATTAGAGAATATTATTGATGCCCGGGTGGTAGATTTAGGGGCCTCATTCCATGCCACACTTAATAGAAAATATTTTCATGACTATGTTCAAGGAGATTTTGGACATCTTCATCTAGGTGATGATAAACCCTGTAAAATCATTGGAATGGTCAAGGTTTTTATAAAGCAACAAAATGGAAACTAATGGATATTAAAGGAGGTAAGGCATGTTCTAGATTTGAAAACAAATATAATTTCAATAGGGAAATTCGGAGGTGAAAGCTATGTAACTACGTTTATCGACAAAACTTGGAAGGTCACTAAAGGAGCCATGGTAATAATAAAAGGAGAAAATGTTGGTACATTGTATTTATGCAATGGTATTTCTAATTTTGTTAATTCTTTAACCTCCATAGGAGCAGATATGAAACTATGACATCATAGGCTTGGGCACATGAGTGAGAAGGGGATGTAGATTCTTCACTCAAGAAATTTTTTGCTAGGTTTGAAGCATGTTGATTTGAATTTCTGTGGAAATTGTATTTATGGAAAATAAAAGAGAGTCATATTTTTCAGAGTTGGGAAGGAAAAGAAGAGAGAAACATTAGAGCTTGTGCATACAGATGTATGAGGACCTGCTCAGGTATCATATCTTGGTGGCTCTCACTATTATGTTACTTTGATTGATTATGCAACTAGGAAAACTTGGATTTATTGTATTCATAATAAATCTAATGTATTTGATACTTTCAAGAAATGGAAAGTTTTTTGTTGAAGATGAGATATGAAAGAAGTTGTAGTGTCTCAAATCAAAGAATAGAGGTGAATATTGTAGCAAAGAGTTTGATAACTACTATTCAAAGCATGGAATTCATTGAGAGAAAACCATTCTAGGAACATTATAGGAAAATGGTGTGTCAAAAAGGATGAACAATACAATTACGGATCGTGCAAGGTGTGTGCGATTGCATGCAAAATTTCCCTTACAATTTTGGGAAAATGTTGTAGATAATATTTTTTATCTAATAAACAGAGGGTCTTCAAGTTCCTCGAATAGTGGTATTCTTAAGGAGGCATGGATAGGTAAAATGTTAGACTACTCATTTTAAAATACTTTTGGTTGTGAATCCTTTGTCCACATTAATAAAGAAAATAGAAAATAACTTGATGAAAAATCAAAGAATTGTACCTTTATTGGATATGCTATTCATGATTTTGGTTATTTCTTATATGGTTATGAAAATCACAAAATAATTAGGAGTAAAGATGTTATATTCAATGAAATGGTCTTGTATAAGGATCAAATGCATGAAAAGAAACAAGAAAGAAAAAATACACAATGCTTGATGAGATTACAGAAAAAGTGAATGTGTATGAAAATCATAATGATCAATAGTCACAAAAACAACAATAATCACAACAACAACATGCACCTCAAACACCTGAAAGTGGTGTTAGAAGATCTAACATGATAAGTAGACCCCTTGAATGATACTCTCCTTCATTATATTATGTATTGTTGATTGATTCTGGTGAACCAGAAAGATATGAAGAAGAAATGTAGGTAGAAACCAAGAAGAAGTGGGAGCAAGCCATGGAAGAAGAAATGGACTCCTTGAGGCATAACTAGACTTAGGACTTAATCAAGTTTCCTGTAGGTAAAACAATATTGCAAAATAAATGGGTTTACAGGTTGAAGGAAGAAGATGGAGGTAAACAAAGGTATAAGTCTAGACTTGTGTGAAGATGTTTAAACAAAAGAAATGTATATACCTTGAAGCATTTTTCTCTTATTGTTAAAATGAATTCAATCAGAACTATTTTAAGTCTAGTGGTAGCAGAAGATTTTTATCTTGAACAGTTAGATGTAAAGACAACCTTTCTCCATGGGGATTTGGAGGAAGAAATATATATGCAACATCCACAAGGGTATGAGATCAAAAGGAAGGAAAAATTAGTGTGCAAATTGAAGAAGATCTTGTATGGCTTAAAACAGGTCCAAGGCAGTGTTATCTAAAATTTGAGAGGATTATGTCTGAACAAGTTTATACTAGATGTCACTTTGACCAGTGTGTTTATCTTAAGAAGAAAAATGATGGCAGTTATATTGTATTTCTATTGTATATAGATAACATGCTTGTTGTAGGGTTTAACATGCATGAAATAAATGTGCTCAAAGGAAAATTGGAAAATTCATTTAATGAAGGATTTGGGTGTTGCAAAACAAACCCTTGTTATGAGAATAACTAGAGACAAGAAAAATCACAAATTAACTTTGTCTTAGAGTGAGTACATAGAAAAGTTGTCGGAAAGATTTAATATACAGAATGCAAAACTATTTGGTACACATTTGGCTAGATATTTCAAACTAAGTAAGGAGATGTGTCTCAAGGCTTAGGAAGAGATGATTATATGTTTAAAGTTCCATATGCATCAACAATTAGAAGCTTAATGTATGCAATGGTTTACACAAGGCCTGATATTGCACATGATGTGGGAGTTATAAGAAGGTATGTGAATAATATAGGAAAAGATCATTGGATAGCAATGAAGTGGATTCTGAGGTATTTGAGAGGTAACACAAATTAAGCATTATTCTTTGGTGGCTCAAAAATTTCTCTACAAAAATATGTTGATGTAGATATCAGAGATGATAGAGATAATAGGAGGAGCACCACAGGGCATGTGTTTACTGTAGGTGGAAGAACTGTTAGTTGGGTTTCAAAAATAGAAAACATTGTTGCACTTTCAATGATGGAAGAAAAGTATGTTGTTGCTACAGAGACTAGTAAAGAAATGATTTGGTTACAAAGGTTTATGGATGAATTGGGCAAGAAGAAGGAGATGAGAAGGTTATACAGTGACAACTAGAGTGCCATTCATCTTGCAAATAACTAAGCATTTCATTCCAAGACTAAAAATATACAACTAAAGTACCATTTCATACGGTTAGTGTTGGATGATGGAGAGTTGAAGCTGGAAAAGATACACACTAGACAAAATCATACATATATGTTAACAAAAGTTATAGCCAGGGAGAAACTGAGTTTCTTCTCAGTTTCAATTAGTCTTCATGAAGTATAATGGTGAATATGCTAAATATCTAGGTCCAAGTGGAGTCACTATCCAACAAGTGAAGCAATGATGGAGTTTATATGATTAGACTCCAAGTGGGAGATTGTTGGGTGTAAAGCTTGATTATCTTCCTAATTGTTCAGATGTATTTTGTTTCCGCCACAATGGATTATTGTTCTTAATGGGGTGGTAACACCACTTATAGGCATTAGAGGAAATTTTAGCCAAAAGGTGGCTTCCTAAGGAGAAAAGAATAAAATAATAGTTATGAATTTCGGAGGGAAAAAAAGAAAAATATTTTTTTAATTGTATTTTTCACTTATAGGTTTACTCAAATTTTAAGTGTAGACACTCATTGGATGCATAATTAAATTTCACATCCAATGAGTACCCATTATGAATACTTTGGAGAAGACCCACATTGATAAAAAAAAAAATGAAAATACATTAAAAAAACATGTTCAACACACATTTTTAATGTATATTTGATTTTTATCAATGTGGGCCTTCTCCAAAGTATGCATAATGGGTATTTGTTGGATGTAGAATTTTATTCCACATCTAACAGGTGTCTACATTTGAAATTTGAGTAAAACTATAATGAGATAAGTTAAAAATACAATTAAAAATGGTAGTTTTTGTTCTTTTCCCTCGAAAATATTTACATGTACCTCTTTTTAAATTTAAAGGATTAGATTGGTTTACATCTTATGAGATAGAAATTACATGAAACTCTCATGGGCATTTTAGGCTAAAATTTCCTCTAATGATCACCATCAGGGGGGTACAGGGGGGAAACAATGATTTTATGAGCCCCCCTTTACTGTGGGTTTAGGGGCTATGCCCCTGAAGCTAAAAATAGATGAAAAATTTCCTTGTAAAATATTGTAATTTAGTAGTCAATATGGGCCATTCATTCAGTGGATGATTTGACAGTAGAAGTTATGTTAATTTAGGGTTTTTTTTCCTAGAAGGAAATCCTTGGTTTATATGAGGGAATTGTATTACAGTTGTGTATTAATATTATGAGCAAAAAAATGAGAGGATACTGTGTGAGAGTGGAGAGTAAATTATAAGGGATCTTTTGTAGATTGTATCTCTTCATTTTTCTAAATAATATAAAAGGAAGGACTGGCTATTTCTCCGTGGATGTAGTTCAAATTGGGTGAACCACGTGTATCTATGTCTCTCTTGTTTTATGGATTTATTTGTTTGTGTTTCCATAATATTTTTATGTGTTTCATTGCTCTGTTAATTATTTAACAGTCCAAGAAATGAAGTCTATGGAAGATGTGTGAAGAAATTCATTCTGGATGTGATTAATATTGTGAAATTTATAAGTTTGATATGAAGGGATCATTAGAGAAATTTTGAGGTCTAAAATGGATCTCCTAAGAAACATTATAAAATAATAGAAAAACAATAAAATAAGATTGGATTACATCATCAAATTTTAGAGGGAAAAAAGAAAAAAATTACTTTTTAAACTCGCATTTTAAACTGATCTCCCTACGATTTTACTCAAATTTCGAGCGGGAGAACTCATTGAATGTAGAATTTAATTTCTCATCCAAGGAGTACCCATGTTGCATACTTTCGATGGACCTTGCAATCATGTTTTTCATGTATTTATCATTTTTCCTGTAGCAGGGCCCATCGAAGGTATGCAACATGTGTACTCCTTGGATGAGGAAGTAAAGTATGTATCCAAAAAGTTCTCTCGCTCAAAATTTAAGAAAATCGTAAGGAGATAAGTTGGAAATATGAGTTGAAAAAGTAGTTTTTTTATTTATTTATAATCTTTTTACTTTTTACTCTAAAAATGGTGAATCATCCCCATGGATGACGTCATCATCTTGAATCCTATTGGTTCTTATAAACTAGATTTTGTTTGTACATTTTTGTTTTAAGGCCCATTTTTTACCTCAAAATTTCTCTATGTTTTCTAAATGATGAAGAATAAGAACAAAATGTGAGCTGCAAGAGATCAAAATTTTTAAGTGTAGAATAGAAGAGAAACATATGAAGATTGTGGATAAATTAGAGATAAATATACGTAATAGGGAGTGATAAGAGGAACAAAGGAGCAATGTAAAACAAAGCTAAAGATATAAATAAAGGATTCAATAAAGCATTTTAGGTTAGTGCATGTATTTCTCAGGGGACTGGGGTCTCCTTTCGGTTGGTGCTAATAAAACATTTCAAAGGGTTGGTACCTTTTTCAAGTTGGTGTTAGTAAAGAATTTTAGGTTAGTTCCTGCATTTCTCACATGATATATGTCTCCTTGGTTGATGCCAATAAAACAATAAAAAATTTCATGGGTTTGGTGACTCCTTCTAGTTGGTGGCTAGTAAATCTTTGCAATAGTAGGTTGATGCCTACAAGATCATTCAATAATAAAAGAAGTTTCTTATATATATCTGGTGTATTTTTGTGTTGCTAATGTGATTAATATTATATATGCATTGAAATATTTTTAATTGGTTAAGATTGTCCATTATAGAGATCCACCCCCCTCTTAGTATAATCATATTTCCAATAATGATTTGTTAACAGGGATGATAATTATCAAAATTGTTATTAGAAGGTGGAGCCATTGCAGAAAGTGAAGTTGATGAACTTGAAAACTAGTTTAGGGGAAACAACATGATTGGGTTACTATGAAATACAATCAATTTTTTCCCTTGAGGTTAGCATCTAACAATCCATAAGAAAATAGTGTAAATGAACTATATTAACAAATTATAAACAAGAAAATCACCATAAAACAATGCATAGGTTCCCATAAATCACATATACAATGATACATCATAATCAACTTAAATAAATTATCACATCATGGTACTTGAAGTCCTTAGCTTTGAATATTCGAAGGGTTTATTCTTAGAAAAGTTCCACAATCGCTCTGATGCTAAAGGGAAAAGGTATATAGGGTAGTCGTTCCTCCTTGCCAATGCAAATTCCTTAGTTAGGAAAGTTCCTCTCACGTAGGGATTACATCCCAATGAAGATAAGGACCAAAGTATGTGAATCTCACTTAGAATAACTCAACGAGTGTCTTCCTATCCCTTTAAAACCTTTAGAAAAAAGTCCCTTAATAGTGGTGCCACCATTTGTCCCACAAGGATATTATTACCACTTTCAACCCTTTGATAATGGTGTCCCAAGGACCCATGAATCATAAAAACCTAAATCACCTTAATTCCTTATGTTTATATATATATATATAATTTATATATATATATATATATATATAATATATATATATATATATATTTATAATGATATAGATCTCAGAATAGAATATAGATATAGATATAGATATATATATATATATATAACAGAGATGGTTGAGGGGATCGATGTGCCAACCCTGTTCGGGTGCCAGGGGGTCGTGAACAAGGTGGCTAGAGTGGTAGGCCACTCTAGCTACCATGCCCCTAGTCCTTTGGTGCCTGGGTGGGGTTGGGACATCGATCACCCTAACCATTTCATTTTTTTGTAATTAATTAATTAATTAATTTTTCGGGTGGTTGTCGATTCCGAGAATCAACGTACCGGCCTCGCTTAGCGCACAGGCCTGTAAAGAAGGGTGGTGGGAGTGATGACCACTGACAACTTCGTTGCTTCGCAACACCTTTGGTGCTGGCAGGACTAGCAATCAACCTCGACCCTAGTTATATATATAGTATACATATATATCTTTTGCTCTAGTATTATTTCAATTAAAAATAATGTATTCTAATTTATTTTATTATATAGGTTTTTCCTATAATATTTCTTTTTCTTTCATAAAGTAACATTCATTCATATATATAATTACACACAACCAACACACAATTGGTTTAAATTATTTATTTAATTTTTTACTTTATTTTTCATTACTCAAAAAACATATACAAATATTTCAAAATGCATGTTGTCTCACCCTGACTGGGTTTCTTGACCAATGTTATTACCATGCTACATACAAAAGCCGAAATTCCCAATGGAGAGATCCACAACCTTATAGACTTTAGATACCAAAAAACAAAAAGAACTAGAAAGATATTAGTTACCATAATTAGTCATTAGAAGTGATTGAAGCAGGATTATCTAGCCCTCCTCCTTGCCCTCCTCCTGGAAGAGGAGGAGGACAATACAAGTAGTTAACATGTTTCTAAAAGTGAGAAAGCCAAACTTCCATCTTTTACACTTTCTCTGTCAACAATTTTTTCCCGTGCTAGACAACCACAATTCTTTTGCGAACATGGAATTGAAAATAGCGGAGTTGCTCTAACTTGGCCATGGCTACCTCGTGCTCTTCCCTCCAGACCTTATCATGAGATTCCAATAGGTCCATGATCGATCAAACCATCCCTTGGAGTGCCTTGGAACTCCCAACATGCCTAGTAGCTAAGCATCGAGTTGACCCTGCACCATCTAGGTTGTTGCTTCGCCACCCCATGAGCTCAAGGTTCAACCATGTCTCGTTCCCCTACACTCGTCGCCTACTCCATAACCGCTCTAAATTGGAGCCTTGTTACTCCTTCCAACCATAGAACCAACCGAAGACCTTTTCCCACCACGTTCTCCATGGCCCCCATGCCCAACATCATGCACAATTCCACCACCCAGGCGATTGCTAACATGACTATTGTTCATACCACCACCCCAGACGTTGTCTTGCATAATTGACCCTACCTCAAGGTGGGAAGCCTCCTCCTTCGCCTAAACAGGCGAAAGCGAGGAGCGCAAACCTAGCTTCATGCTAATGGTCAAGGTAAAGTCCAAACCCCCGAGGTTATCTACAATCCATACCAAGGACCAACAAACACACCCAACACTGCACACCCAAAAATGATACACACTACCAATCAACCACCGTCCACTAGAAACCCAACATATTGCACAAAAGATAGAGAGGGAAAGGAAACTTGACACTACAAGTCACATTGACCATAATTCACTATTAAACAAACACCAATCCAAGCTAGTTCATGTAGACAATCCCACACTTGGGAAGGCTAGAAGGGGACCTCCTAGCTGCACACAAGAATATCTAGAAATTCAGGTTTCTAGAAGCCCGACCGACGCCAGAGCCATTGAGCTTGGCCAAAGGGAATTATTTTATCATCAGCCCTAGGTAGGAAAATCCAGGCAATGCCTCCTTCAGAAAGCCAACACAATACGAACACCAAAACCTCCACCCGAATAAAACCACCACCACCAGAAGTTCAAGCGCCAATTAGAAGAGCAACAAACACCTTACATAGGTAAACAAAGAACCACCACTCGAAATACCAAGCCAAGAAACCACAAAGGACCAAAACATCAACATTGAGAACCGACCAGATCCCCAAACAACACACCCTCTAGCTAAGGAATGAGAGGGAAAGTTCCACAAGAGAAAAAGGGAAAGAGTAATGGCCTTATTGAGGCTGCAGGAGGAGCAATGAACAGACGACCACCACCATACCCAAACGACCTTTAGAAATAAGATCACATGAAAATTTGTATCTATTTTTGAGCTAAAAAATAACTGGACCGCTTTTGTGCACCAAATAACTTAACCAGTTTAGTGCCGACCCCATTTATCCTCGAGACAGTACAAATCCATTGCACACAGATGAAGGAGGATGTTTCACACACTCAAACACAAAGCAATTAACTGCCGCGTGATGGAGGGGTTGTATGTCTGCCCTCCTTTGCTTAATCCTTATTGCCAAGTGTCATCCATCATGTGAGGTATGATTCCCATTATTTGACACGCCCGTCGGGGATTATTTATTTTAATTTTATTTTTTAACAACATTTTATTTTTAAAAATTTTTGAAATGATTTATTTTTTATTTTTTTTTGAAAATTGATTTATTTTTTTTTATTTTTCCTAATTCTTTTTTTAGTATTGATGTAACTAGTTTATAATGTTTTTGATTTTTTATTAATTTATTTCCCCTTTTACCCACCAACACACACATATCCTTAATATTTTAATTTTATTATATAATATATAATAATATATATATATATAATTATAATATATTATATATACTATATATATATATCTATTATATATATATATATATATATATACTATATATAAATATATATATATATATATATATAGATATATATATATAATTATAATATAATTTTTTTTATTTGTATTGATTTTTTTTTAATTCTAAACAATTTTTTTTTTTTTTGTTTTCTTAATTAATCAGCGTATTTTTTTTAAAACAATTTTTTTTGTTAATTTTATTTAAAATTTTATGTGAATTATTATTTTTGGAAAAAAATGAAACAAAATAAATGAAAATTCTAATATTATTATCTTTGGACATAACGTTCATAAAAATTCCATAAATTTTGTTAATTTTTTAAATTTTTTGGCACAATTTTTTTGATAAATCTCCTTTACTTGACATGTCAATTTTAGCGAAAAGGTCCCTAAATATATATCTTTCTAGCTACATATATATGCAAAATGTAGATTTTTTGTCAAGCATTTAAAATTATTATGTTCTTACTGACAATTATTTTGTGTGTAGTGAAGTATTAATTAACGATACAAAAATAATATAAAAATACCTAAATCAAAAATAATTATATTTATTTTTATAAGTCTTTGCAAAGAATGGAAATTCATCAAAAACACTGCAAGAAAAAACTAAAATACAAACATGAAAAAACCCTTAAAAAAAACCATTTAAGGAAGAAATAAGAAGAAGAAGACAACTTGAAAAATGGTTAAATAACCATCCTTTGAAAAAAACAAGCATACTTAAGACATAAGAAAACTTTAATTCAAAAATATGCCCCTACAACAAAAAAGGTTGATGTTGCATCAATGCTTTTCAAAATCAACGTTAAAATCACACACACACACACACACACACACACACACACACACACACACACACACACATATATATATATCACTTTTAGAAGTCAACATGAAAATTACTAACATTTAAAAAAAATGCCATACTTAATACATCAGAAACTTTAAAGTGTAAAAAATATGCTAAAAAAGGTTGATGTTGCATCAACACTTTTCAAAATTTGCAAGAAAATCATGTTTTTTGTGACTTAAAAAAAATGAGAATTCAATACAATTGTCATTAAGTTGGTAACTTTGATAATTTCAAATCAAGGGAGTGGAGCCTCCTTCAGGTTGGTGTCTTTAAATTAGGGGTTTGGTGTCTCCTTTAGGTGGGTTCCTGTAAATCAGGACATTCATGTCTCATTTAGGTTGGTGCTTGTAATTAAGGGGATTGGAGTCTCCTTCAAGTGCATCCCTATAAATCAAGATACTACTGTCTTCTTAAAGTTGGTGCCTATAAGTTAGGGGACTAGTGTCTCCTTCAAGTTGGTGCTTGTAAATCAAGAGATTGGAGTCTCCTTTTGGTTGGTGCTAGTAAATCGATCTAAAAATAACTTGGTGCCTACAAGAATATTCAAGCAAATAATATTTTTGGTTTTCTCCCTTTAAGTGTTTCCACGTACATCTAGTGCTCTCATGTGTTGATTTTGTAACTGATGCTTATATGGTTTAAATTTTTTAAGATTCCAATTGATGCACCCCCTTCTTAGTATAATCATAATCCTAACAATTGGTATCAGAGCAGGTTCCTATAGATGTAGTCTAATAACTGGAAGGTAAATCTTAAGAGAGACAAATGGCTAGAAAAGACGACATAACCCCTTCCTTTGATGGAACAAATTACACATTTTGGAAGATAATGATGAGAGCACATCTAATGTCTCTTGGTGCTAATGTATGTCATTTTATGGTAGAAAGCTATAAATTTCCAACAATTCCTTTGACATATGCAGATGAGAAAATAGTTTATGTAAATAATTCCAAAGAAATGGATGCAATATTAAGTGGTCTTGCTAATTCGTTATTTGTCAATTTAATGCATGGTGACTCCACAATTTTTTTTTTTATGATAAGCTTCAAAGAATCTATGAAGGAGATGATAAGGTAAAAAGGGATAAACTTCAAACTCATATAATACAATTTGAAAGTTTAAAGATGAATGAAGAATAAGGCATTTAATAGTTTTTCCTTCATGTAGATGAAATTGTGAACACTATTAGAAGATTAGGTGAAAGTATTGAAGAACCAATGCTTGTTCAGAAAGTAATGAGATCTCTTCCATTGAGGTTTAATCCAAAGGTTTCATCTATTGAAGAAAATAAATATCTCAAAAACTTGAATATGGATGAACTACATGGAATACTTATTTCATATGAGATGATAATAGGAAAAGAGAAGTCTCGATTCAACAAAGTAACCTTCAAAGCATAAAAAAAAAGAGGACCTAAGGACCATGATCGCTTTAGCCTAGAATCATAAGAAGAAGAATGTGAATTCATGAGAAAGATGAAAAGAGGATCTGGAAAATATAAAGGTAAGATACCATTCAAATATTCTAAGTGTGGTAGAATATGTCATTATGCTTCAAAATGTCCATATTGGAAATTCAAATATAGTAATGATGAAAATGAACATAGAGATAGAGGAAAATTTCCTAAAAATAAGAAGGGAAAATATCTTAAGATTAAAAGTTTTATTCTAGGGAAGATACCAGTTGATCAAAATATATGATGAATATGCATCTAATGATGATCAAGAAGAATTATTGCTCATAGTCTTGGGAAATCAGGAAGAGAAATTAGATGCAACGCAATCTATCTCAAAAGGAACCAACAAAGGAAAGGTAATATTCCACTTTATTTCAAATGTGGTAATGGGGCTAATTTTACCTATAGATGTCCAAATGAAAAATATGAAGGAAATGATGATGAAGATGAGTTTCTAGTCCTGAAATCTTAAACTATTAATCAACAAAATAAATATAACCAAAAAGAGAAGATAAATGCAGAAGAGAAGATTGGAGGTAAGACATATTTTCAAGGTGAGATCTTTGTTGCCGTAGAAGAGATAAAGAGACTCACAATAATAAACAAAAGTATGAAGGAGGTATTGAAGAAGTACGAAGATAAGGATTATGATAAAACAAAGCCAATGGTTTCAGACCATCCTTAAGGTACAATTAGAAGAAGAAAGTATAATGAAAGAAGTGGTGACAATCCAATTGGAAGGAAATGAGGGTCATTTTGAGAAACTAGAAGTTGGGATTGTTTCCTTGAGAAATGATCTTGATAAAGCAAATGATAAACTAAAGTTTGGAAGAATTTATAGATCTTTTATATTTTACTCAGTAACCAAATATCACCTTTCATTATAACATTTATTGGTTTTAAATAAGTTCATGAGACGTTCAAAGAAGAATCAAGCTCAAAAACACTAGAAAAAGAACCTAAAATCTATGTCAATGTGCTAAAAGGGTCATGAAACAATCCAAAAAAAGTGAGAAATGAAGATAAGGATCAATAGAGACATGATTCCATCAAAAACACAAATGGAAACGAGAAAGAAGGATACGACAAGTGGAGATCTAATATGCAAATGAAAAAATGTAGCAACAGAAAAGGAAGTAAAGACCGCTTGAGACCCATAAACGAATTCAAAAGAATTGTTCCACCAAGAAGGCTCATCATATCTAGGTATAAAAATATATTTTATGTCCATTAATTTTCATGCAATAATTTTGGTCACAAGGAAATACACTGGAGTGCTTATGTTACATGTAAGAAGTGACTACAATATAAATATAAGCAAGGGATCTCATAAGACCCAAATGAATAGCTCCAAAGGCTAAAATATAGAAATTGGAGGTGATCACAATTCATTTTCTCCTCTATTGTATCATGTTGAATGTTACAAATGCAATAACTATTGTCACAAAGAAAGTGAATATAAAATAAATCCAATAAGACCTTTCAAGCAAAAAAAGCAAGAACAATCCACAAAGATTTGGAAGAACCAAGAATGAAAAGAAGAGTGTGGAGTTGTGATATATGAAAAAAATCAAGGAAATCAATGGTACAATTATAGTGTTTTCCCAAATCATAAGTCAAGAAATAATAGAAATTTTGTATCTCTAAATAAAGGCAAGGGAGAAAGTGTTACCTTTTGCAATAATGCTCCAACAAGAATAATTGGAAAGGGATAGTTGTTTTGGACAAGGGAAAGACTAAATATCAAAATGTACTATATTATGATGGTGTTAAACATAATATATTAAGTGTTAGTCAAATGTGTGACCAAGGATATGAGGTCATATTTTTTAAAAATATTTGTGAAGTAAAAAATCATATTCAAGTAAAATTGTTGTGAACAGAATTAAAATCTCAAGCAATGTATATGTACTAGATGGAGGAAAAGAAAGCTACTACATGGGAGAAATGGATGAGAGTTGGTTATGACACAAGAGACTGGGTCATCTTAGTTTTGATCAGATTGTCAAACTAAGCAAAAAGGATGTTATATGAGATATGCCCAAAATTTCAAAACCAAAGAATATTGTTTGGAATTCATGTCAATTTTGTTAATAAAAGTGTTGTCATTGATGTAAAGTAAAAAAGTGAATACAATTTTAGGAGGAGTTTGCTGATGATTATTACTGATGAGATGGAGGTTATATTTTGAAGACATTTTTTCTATCGGATAATTATTCAAATACACTTACAAATTGTTTTATTGTGTAGTCCTATCAGAGACCTTTTCAACGGAGTATGGCACTTGGAGTAACTCCTAAGGGATCAGGATGTTAGAAATACTGGGGGGGGGGGGGAATCAATATTTCATTCCCAATCAAATTTTACTTTTTGATTTTACCTTTTCTAACCATTTATTCGTTAACAACACATTATGCTATGACTATTTAGAAAAGCTTGAGAATCATAAGAGTGGATAAAAAACATATCAACAAATAGGGACACCAATATTTTTAGGTGGAAACCAAAAATGGGATAAAACCACCATTTTTGTGTCTACTTTTTCTTATTCTTATTAAAGAAATATTCTTTACAATTTTCACTAGTGCAGGCTTTGGCCAGTGCACAGGTTCCTACTTGTTGAAGGCTCCTACCTTCACTAAGTTTTCCAGCTGCTATTAGAAGGAAGCAAGTAATCCCTCTAACTTCTTGTGATCCACGTTTCACAATGTTTCAAACTTGGACCACCCACAATACATCCAATAAATCTCCACCCTTAAACTTTCATCAAATTGAACTAATACATCATTACATTAGCTCATAAATCACTTTTACATATAGATATGAAAAGATAGATCAACAATCTTAAAAGAATACATCATTTATCAAAAATATAAACAAGACAACAACAACATGTCATGAGTAATGAAAATTCTTCATACAAATTTTGTAAACTTAGAGTTTGTCCCTGTAACCATCCCCATCATCTCTGGCTTTTGATCTATAACTGCATAAAATCTCTGAAAATATTATGCCTTTGATATGTTCACTGCATAAGACATACAAATCAAGCCAAGAAAATTTCTTTGCAAACAATTACGATAGTCACAAAAGCCTCTCCTAACACCAAGATCCCAAGAAAAAAATAAGATTCCCTATCATTATATTTCTTCCATTCTTAGAACATACAGTACGAAATCCTTCCAGTAGGTAGGCACTGAAATATAGACTCCCTCTTCTCTTTCTCTCTCTCTCTATATATATACTTATTATATAGGTTTATATATAGGTATATATATGTATGTATGTATATATATCTACTGATATTATGCTATATGTTATATATATGTATATATTATGTATATGTATTGTATATGTTATTGTAATATATCTGTTATATGTATATTATATATGTATATATTGTATATATACTATACCTATATAATATATATATATATATAGTATCTATATATTATTATGTATAATCATGTGAAGCATAATTCTATGAATTACAAAAGCCCTATAACCATCACACATTTAAATCTTACAACCCTTGATTTACACTTATGGAAATACTAGATCTTTTGGACACCAATCATTCAAAGACTTATACTTTGTGCATATATGTATGTAATTTTAGTGAAAGAAACACATTCTTCTAGTGATGACAACCTTAATCCAAATAACATATAAGTTTTTCCCCCACGTTTTGTAATAGTTATTAAGTCACTAGTAAGCGTATACGTATTTGTGAGTAGATACGAATAAATAAGAACCTCTTCTGGATACTCTGCCTCAAAAGCCTAATGCATTTACTGAAAACATAAACCATACATATTCTAACTCACAAAGAAATACTTAGAAGATAATTATCGGTGTTCTCATTCAGAGGAGAACAAAAATCTTGCATATACATATTTTTGCAACAAAACCAAGTCTTTATGTATCCATTTAGATTTGGAAAACAATGATGTGCATGGAATAACTTAGCTTCACCTAGAAAAAAGGATTAGATCATTGATCCATGGTTCTCACACCTTATACCTCAAAGATTTCCTACCATATGAAGAACTCTAAGATAGCTTGACCCTTCCCATGCTTTGGTGCAGACCTGTGCGAAACAATACATAAGAAACTCAAGAAAATATACACACAATTTCTCCAAATTTCTTCTCTTTTATAGCTTCCTTATCTCGTCAATAACACAGGAAAAAACGAAGGTATTTATTGTTTGTAATATTTACCATGTCAATTCAACCTTGTGCACACAAATTCCATTGGCGAAACGTTGATTTCGCTCATGGTTTTTAATTTTCATCACCTATAAGCACAATCTTTAGGATGATAACTAGCTCCCAAAGACTATAGTCACTCTATTCGTATTGGATTCCTAGTGACTGAGAGCCTATAGTTGCATTATGGAGGTATACCTCCTAATGATTGTAGCTTAATTTAGGCCAAAAATTCTCCTCTTAGTCCAAAACTTTAACACACTTCTTCCTCCTACTCTACAACACATGTGCAATTGTTTGTAGCCTATGTAGCATCCTAGAAAACCTATCCAGGCCTCATCCAAACCTATACCTCTTGCCTCTTCCTGCACTACAACTTCTAGCCAACAAGAAATCCATGTAGACATACAACCAGTCCATGTAGACATACTATGATGAGATCATATTATAGGTTGAAATCAAGGACAACATGTGAGCCATAATGCCAGCAATGTCCCCCCTTTGGAATTGATTTCAACCAATTGTAACAAAGTCCTTCTCTCCCCCCTTTAACATCAAAGGAAAAGGGCAGAAGGAAAATAGGTACTTCTACTAACATGCATAACACTACAAGGCTGATCTATTGTTAGGAACCAAGAATCTCAGCTACAAGATAGGACTCTAGAATGACCATGATCCCTCTGAGCATATAATGGACTTGCTAATGATATATAGTGGAATTACAAGGCTTGAAAAAACAAATACATGATTATACACAAGCATATCTTTCTCGAGTTTACATCAATCAACAAAAGCAACATGACCACTCTCAATACTTCATTTCAACAACATATGTGGGGTTCTCCTTTTATACAGGACCAACATTCAAGACATGTAACAAAAATAACATATGATAACACAACGATTACAATATATCCATCAACATCATATCATGAGTTATTAATTAGACAAGTATTGATCATCAACAGAGTGAATATCAACAAACATGACAAATTGACAACAACATATAAATCTTCCAATGGGAAACAATAAATAAATCAACAATAATAATGTGCTCATGGGAAATCATAAAGCCAACAATGAACCATTGGAAGCATAAAATATTCTCCCCTTGAACCTATGCCAATTCTTCATCACCAATCATGATCATAATAGTTGTACAAATGCATTATTAGTGGCATAAATCATCATCCTCATCATCAAAAGAACATTCACTATCCTCATGAGTATAAAATTTTTTCTTCATAGTGAAACTTCTTTTGACATTTTTCTTGGAGAAATTCTTCCCTTTTTCCTTCTTATCATGATTTTATTTATAAGGACATTTAGCAACATAGTGAGCTAGTCCCAATTTACTAGTTAGCATCATCTAGTTATTGCTTCTATTTCCCTTGACTTGTAGCTTTGAAGAAAACTTCCCTAATTTCAGATGTGTTTCTTTTTGTTCTCATTTCGTAGGTAGTCAAAATCCCATGGAGTCTTTCCAGAGTTAGCTGACTCAAGTCCTGCATTTCCTCAATAGTTGAAACTTTTGCATCAAAATTTGGAGTTAGCGATCTCAATATCTTTTCAATAATAGTAAAATCATTTATCTTTTCCCAAAGCCCTTTCATAGTGTTAACAATTTCATCTACTGTAAGGAATTTTTTGTAATTCTTTCATTATCATGCATTTTAAGAGACTCATATTAAATTCTATATGATTGAAGTTTGACATTCTTTACCTTAGTATCAACTTCATAACATTGGAAAATCTTACATAATATTTCTTTTGCAGTGTTGATCTGCATGACTTTCACGAATTTAGATTCTGCAAGTCCTCTCAAGATAACATTTACTGCTTTTGCATTGTTCTCAAAGTTCTTTTTTCTTGCATCATCTATGGGAATGGAGGTTGGATATTGGTATCCACCTTCAACAGTTTCCCATACATTAGCCCCTAGAGACTACAAATATGATCTCATTTTGATCTTCCAAAACATGAAGTTAGTTCCATTAAGCAAGGGTGGCTTGGAAGATAAAATTCCATCTTGACTACTCATTGTGTTGGGTCTCAATTCAAGTGATCAAGCTTCTTGTGAATGTCCCGCTCTGATACCAATTTTTAGAAATACGTAGGGGGGGTGAATTAGTATTTCAATCCCAATCAATTTTTTCTTATGCTTTTACCTTTTTGAACCATTTATTCATTAACAACATATTATGTTATGCATATTTAGAAAATCATGAGAATCATAAGAGCAGACAAAAAACATATCAACACATAGGGACACCGATATTTTTAGGTGGAAACCTAACATGGGAGAATACCACCGTTTTTGTGTTTGTTTTGTCTTCTTATTATCATGAAATGTTCTTTACAAATTGCAGTGGTGTGTGATTTTTCCAGTGACCAGGTTACTACTTGCTGAAGGCTCCTACCTTCACTGATTTTTGTAGCTATACTAGAAGGAATCAATAACTCCCTCTAACTTCTTGTGATCCATATTTCAGAATGTTTCAAAATGGGTCCACTCGCAATACATCGAAGAAATTCATGTGCTTAAATTTTCATAAGAAAAATCCAAACATCACTACAATATCTCATAAATCACTTTTTCATATAGATATGAAAAGATACATCAATAAGCTTCAAAAACCATGTATCAACCAAAGCAAGGAAAAAACACCATGTCACGAGAAATGAAAGTTATCCATACAACTTTTGCAAACTTGGAAATTTTCCTGGAAACTATCATGATCACCTCTGACTTCTGATCTATGAACTTCATACAATCTTTGAAAATATTATGCCTCTAATCTGTTCACTACATAAGACATACAAATCAATCCAAGATAATTTCTTTGCAAAGAATTATGATAGTCACAAAAGTCTGTCCTAACACCAAGATCCCAAGAAGAAATCAAGAGTTCTTGTTATTATATTTCTATCATACTTACAACCACATATTGATTCCTCACTGTTTTTGCAAAATCCTTCAGTAGTTATAGCCTCATAACCATAGAACATTCAGTGACTTCTGATCTATGAATTGCATACAATCCCTGAAAATATTATGCCTCTAATCTATTCACTACATAAGACATACAAATCAAGCCAAGACAATTTCTTTGCAAATAATTATGATAGTGACAAAAGTTTGTCCTAAAACCAAGATCCCAAGCAGAAAACAAGAGTTTATGTCATTATATTTCTACCATACTTACAATCACATATTGATTCCTCACTGTTTTTGCAAAATCCTCTAGTAGTTATGGCCTCATAA
>APFE031384967.1:7862-19246 GCA_000404065.3 Pinus taeda
AAGGACTGGTGGATGGAGCGGTGAAGAGGTGTAGAAGGCTGACTTGGCTTGAAGAAGGCTAAGGCAATGATGAGTAAGGAGGTAAGGTTACGTGGACAAAAAGGATAGATGGGAAATGGGAAACTTAGCTAAGAGACAGAACAGGTGGCTCAGATGATACTTTGGGTGGATGAAAGAATGGAGAAGAGTCCTTGCATGGTGTACCCTGATCAAATCAACAAAGGCTTGCAAATGATCAAATCTTGAACTAGTCTAGTCTAACCATCAACAACTTAAATGAACATCAACTTTATTTGGGAAGAAAACCTTGTACATCATCTATGCAAAGAAAAATTTCAGATGTCCAAACCCATGACTAATCTCTGCTAATAAAAACAACACACTAAGGATTACATAGTCAAGCAAACTAGTGTTTTTGTGAGGCAGCACTGTTTCCTCAATTCCAACCCCAAGTCCAATAAGGATGAGGCGAAACCAGGAGTGTGGTTGTCCCTTTTCTTGGAAGTTTTTCTGTTATTATCCTACCAAAGCACCTAAAGCAATGTCATTCATAAACAATGATCTATTCCAGCAACATAACGAAATCTACATAATAGAAATATGTTCAAATGCATAAAGGAAAACAATGATACGTAAAGGAAAAGTAACAATACAGAAAGGAGGCCCTAGGCTCTCAGGTTGGGCCCAACCCTGAGAGCTATGGCTCCTATGAAAAACTCAGATTTGATAGGAAACCAAACTGCTTCTCATTATCCAAAAATAATCATAAGAGTCATGCCAAAAATGGCTACAAAAGAACAAAATAGGACTAGCAACACTGAGGTGCGAAATACACAATAGTTTCAAAAGTCTCTTTTTACGAAGGTTGAGGCCTCAACATTTATACATCATGAGGGACCTAGCTGACCTCCTCAATTTGTGGAACTCGGCTGTCAAACTGCGAGTTAAACAGTCCCTTCTAAATTCTGCTTGGCTGCCTTCTAGATTCGGTTTGGTGGTCTTTGGAGCTCGGAGTTGGGGGTGAAGATCCCGAGGAAGGGTTATTTAATGCTATAGGCAACCCCCCTTCAAATCCTCACCTCAGGCTTGGTTGCCTTATAGCTCATGACTGCTTTGACTTTGCTCCAATATGTGTCAAAAAACCTGAAATAAGCACGTGTTAACCACCTAGGAAAAGTGACTTCCCTTATTCGTACAAATGACATAAACATACTGAAAATAATGCATAAACTATAGAAAATGAAGGATTTGAACAAGGACTGAACAAGGATAATTAGGCCAAATGAGCCCAATAGGTTACCAATTTTGGGGCTCATCAGGGCCCTCTGCACAACCTCGGCCAGTCAGCTATCAACCACGAATTGAGCTTATAAACAGAGTCTTCTCATGTATTCAAAATGCACTCATAACACAAAAATAAAGTTACGGCACAATGGGCTCGTTAACAGTCAAAATTAAATACAAAAGCTAGCTACTATGCGTATGAGAACGCATTATTTATAACAGAGGATGACATAACTGCTTTCCTACAATCTGCGTTGATAAGAGACACGTGAACAACCACGTCCAGGAATCTAGCATTATGGCTGCCGTGAAGATTAAATCTTTGGAGGGTGGCTATTGGATTTGGCTTATGGAGCAGTCCACAGGTGTTGATATGTCCCCTGAGATTTAGGAACGGCCATGCAAGTCTTCACGTGGTGAAAAACGGGGTTCTGTCATCGTAGGACTCTTAGGTTGACCACTGCTTGACTACCTTTGACCACGACCTTTTTTGGTGAATTCGACTGAGCCAATAGGACTTGGTCCATATCCATGTCATTTCCAACTTGCCCATGTGACTTGATTTGCTTGAAGACACCTGCAATATAGACTTTAACAAAATGGCTGCAGAAAGTTGAAGCAGCTGCGGAAAGTGACAAGATTCCGTAGCTCAATGAGAAAAAATCTAATTCAAACAGCAGACACAAAACATAGTTAAAAACCACTTTAAATGCTCTTTTATGATTAATATGCAATGATGTTGATGACTTAGGAGGTCCAGGTAAATGGAAAAAGTCTAGAAAGGTGTATAGGAAAGATGCAAGTTTGGGACTCAACAGCTATCAAGGGTTGTTGGCCATCAAATGGAAGATATGGTAGGAGAAAAATTATCCTATGGGGTCACCAACTTTTGGAGGGTAACACTTCCATTTTAAACAACGATTCTGAAAGAGTGATGACACTAGAAATTGGTTGATTTTTTCAAGATCTTTTTTCAACTCCTTTTATGGGTCTTCATTATCTCTTGATTTCTCATTGGATCCAAATTCTATGTTATTACCATAAACCTCCCTAAAATGATTGAACTTGTCTTCTATAGCCACCATGTGGAGGGACATGTTGCAAGAAATACAAACTACTTTCTCCTCCATCCTCACAAATCTTTCCCTTATGAACTATTTTGTATGCAATTGTATGAATCTTGTTGAAGGCGTGTTGTTGGATTAGTCTATCACTTTGTTTTGTGGGTTATTCCGCATTGCAACTTGTGATGTCATTTCTCTCATGTGTTCCTTTTAGGCTGCGTACTATTACAGGCTTCTAAGGGATACACTTCTTTTCCCCTCCATGTGTCAAAACCCCCATGCATCTCACTTGACTCACTGCAAGGTCACAAACTTTCTTCTGACCAAAGTCATCATACTTATCTCTATGTGTTACCGTGGTCAAGGAACCACATTGCTACCCATTGCTAGGAGTCCTACTCCAAATTGTCTGAGGTCTAGTTGGGACTTCTTACCGGGGAGATCCCCTTGAATATTGGCGGGTCTAGTACCATCAACATTTCTGGCACTAGAAGGAGGGCCAGATGACAATCTGAGCCCTCAAAGTATGTTTTGAATATCTGCACATCATTCATGACTTACATCACAATCTCAACTCCCACATGTTTTTCTCATGCTCATGATTTTGAAGTGTCGGAGGATGTCATTGATGAATTGTCACAAATTAAATATGATGGCAAAGGTGGAATAGCCTCGTTAAGGCACAAAGTTTCCTTTTTAAGTTTTTGTGACACAAATGAAGTCCCCTCGGACGACATCACCTGTGGTGTGTTCGCTTACACTTTCAAAAGACGCGTTAAGCAAGGATGTCTTACATTGCCCGCAACCTCTATTCACTCTTTCAATCACATGATTAGAGGGTTAGGCCATGCTTTATTTCATTATGACCATAAAGCACTTAATCACAAAATCTTAAAATTACGCAAAGCACCAAATGAATCTATTGTGCAATTTTGAAAATGCTTCCATAACCTCGCTTTTCGATTCCCGGAAGATGAAGTTGATTGGGATTTTCTTACAGAAAGGTTTATGTATCCTCTTCACATATCTAACAATCCAGACAAATTAGAATCTTTTGAACCCCTCCCAGCATACCTCAGTGTTAAAGCTTCCAAATCTAAGATGAACAAGGTCATTTTCACGAGTGGCTCTTTGCCCTCTTCTCATCAAACAACTCTAGCTCTGCAGGACAAGGTGGGAGAAGTTGTGAACCAACCTGTTGAATTATCACCTCCTCCCACCCCACCTGCTATGGATTTTTATGCAAATTTGGACTGCAACCTTGATGGTTGTCACATGATCTCGTTTTTTCAACCTCCATCCTATGGTTCCTTTGATCCTCTAGATTTTGGTGTGTTGTGTTCATTTGTTCTGGATTCCACATGTGACGTTCACGAGGATCAAGTTGTTGATGGAGTTGGTGTTGACCAGCCAACCCGCACTATCATTTTTTATGAGTATCTGTGGGAATATGAATAAGGAGCAGTAGTGAAGTATTACCTTCTTCTATTTGCACCTTATCCACTCTATCTTGACATCTTTTGTGATTCTACCACTTCTTATTTTTCTTGTGAAAATTCATCCTTGGATTTCTCTACTTCTGATAATTCATAGAACACATGGGATGTCATTCTGTCATTTGATTGCAGAGAGGAAAAATCTTTATTTCCTAATTCACGTGATCTCTCATCTTTCATTTCTGGAAATTTAGAGGATGAAAAATTTTGTTTCTCATTGACCCCTCTGTATGATTCATCAGATCATGAGGATGCCAATGTACATCTGAATTTTATGATCATGGCTGTTGCGATCCTTTTACTCATTTACTTGATCACGATTCTGATTCACTTACTGTGGATCTTTCTAATTTGTTGGTCTTTGACGATCCATCTTCTGATGAAGTGGAAACCCCTCAAAATGTCGAGGCACTTCATCCCGAGATGATGGTTATGTCAGATTCTCACAGCCTTGAGGTAAGTCCCACTTTCGATCAGAAATCTGTTGAATCTTCCTAGGCTCCTCATCACTCTCTTGTTCACATTGAAAATCAATCTAGTTTACATATTTCACTTTCTCCACCAGAATCATACGATCCTATCACTCATGCATTGGAAGAGTCATACATAGAAATCCATGTTGCGAAACGAAAATTTTATTCTTTTTGCATCTTTGGTTGTTTGTCAAGGTCAACAGTTTGTACATTCTTGTCAATTGTGCGTAGTGTGATACAACACCATGATACATCTATAGAGTGCCTTTCATGTGCTTTTATTCTTTTCTTTTCTGTGGATGCATTTAAACTTCGAACGTGTTGGTTTTTATTGCTTTATCTTTCTTGTTTGTTGGTTTTCCTAAATAGCTCTCTTGTTAACCATGCCATCACTTACATGGGCCAACCAATGCGCTTGTGGCTGCATTGGAAATATCACTTCACGTAAGTAGGCCCATGAACTCTTTAGCTTAGGAGTAGGAGTAGTGTTTTATTTTATGTTTTTCTTCTGCTTACTTGTTTTTTATTTTGTTTTACTTCATTCATTTACTTGTTTGTTTGTTTATGCACACATAGGATTAGTTTCCCCATGAAATCGTGTTTGGATTTTGAGACAAACAAAGTGAGTCTTGGTGAATTCATGACGATTGCACTTTTAACTAGTACCACCAACTCTAATTGATTTTCTATATTCGGTTAACCCTTGTCAACTCAGTAAAGTAGAGTAAGGTGAAGGGGGAAACCTTAACAAGTATGTCAAAGGTATATATAAACATCCTTCTTTGAAGGGAAAACCTCTTCTTCTCTCAATAAGTCGGGATCCCTCTTCCGCCTTATGAAATAAATATGTGCCTATGCACATTTCTTTGAAAAATGAAAAATAAATAAAAATAAATATATAAATGTGAAATAAGAGAAAGGCTTCCTGCTAGAGAAGTGAAGCAAGTAACTCTGCCAGGGTACTGGCCAGGCTCACTGGTAGTGGAGCAATGCTTGTGTTCCTGAAGTGACTCCACTAGGGTATTGTCTAGACCTATTGGCAATGGAGCAACACCAGAGATGAAACTAAAACTCTGATAGTCTATATTACTTGTGCATCAATATACCTATCATCCCTAATTGAAACAACTCAGTTGAATTGGCTTCGTATGTGTGCTGGTGATAAAGAGAAGGATAGGGACTATATCTTTAACTCAAGCTAGTGAAGAAGCCATGACGATCAAAGAATCGAACAATACTTCCGAAAGAGTTAGCATCACTTTACACAAGACAAGGTCCATATAGAGAGTTGGAGTTCTACCAGTGTGTTGCCAATGTTGTGGCAGCTACAACCACCCTCCAACTTTTTTCATATGCTTCATTTGGGAGCCTCCCTCCTAAATCACAATAGCTCATCTTTCGATAACCAAGGTACTTGTGCTTTCATTGAGATTTATCTTTTTCTTTATAGCTTGTGTTTGCTTACTTGCTTTGTTGTCTAACCACAAGTTGATCTCTTGAATTGGTTGTAACCTAGTTCCAAGCTTGCCTTAGTGAACTGTGCAATTCTTAAGGGCAACCAACCTTCAATTTAGGAATTGCGTAGTCCAAGCCCACAGTGAGCCTTCGGCTCCAAAATTGTGTAGAGCCAACAGACAGCTTTCCTTCAGCTAGGAAACTGTGCAGAGCATGAGAGGAAACCTGAGCCACTCAGCCCAGGAATTGCGCAAAAGATTTCCCTCAATAGCTACCTGATGCATGAGCTAGTGAGTTGTCTAGTTTCCCAGGGAACTGCACAATCTCTCCATGCATTCATGGCAACTTTCTCCCAAAAACACAAAAACAAAAAGTGAAAAAGTATCCCTAAAAAATAGGGATCTATTTTTAGAAGTCGGAGTTACATGAGTTATTTTTGGAAACTACCACCATGTGTTTCGTTTTCCTATATTTTTTGCCTTCACGTCATGCACCCTAAATCGACCAAATCTATTTAATGGACACTGCTAGAGCTCATTTTCACATTTGATCTTGGAGCTTTGGCATTCCTAGGGAGATCTAGGAACCTTCGGCATAGTCATCACAACTTTTTCGGGTAAGTCTTGCTTTTCTAGTATTTTGTTGTTTTTTTTGTCGCTTTTATTTGCTTGGCTTGTGAGAGTGTTGTTTTACCTATTTTATTGAACGACCATTGAATTTTTTATTTTTTTAGCTTGCAGAAGGTTTATTTAAGTTTTGAATTTCCTTTCCTTAGTGTTGCAAGCATTACGCAGTTTTTGCACTAACAGTCGTTGTTGCGACAACTCTCTCCATAAGCTTCATTATTCTTTAGTTTGATCGATTCTTGCACTTGTTTTGATTGCATGCATCATCATTCACTCAGATCTGCACCAACCATCACTTACACTTTCAAATCTTCTCATTTTCATGTTTCCCTTAGGTAGATTTAGGCTTCCTTAGCCCGAATCTAGCTCCTCCCAGCATGCACTACGCATTTCTGGATCTCAAGGCTCTGCCTTGGCTCTAGGAATTGCGCAAAGGCTGCCAAGGCCTGGCTCCAACTATGCACTGCGTAGTTCCAAGAGCTAGTCTTGAAGCCTTGGCCATTGGGATTGTGCAATGCACAATCCCAACCAGTTCAAGCCAGACTGAACTACGCATTGTGCAGTTCTAGACAATAGCACCTCCCCACTTGTAGCTGGGATTGCTTAATGCATAGATCCAACTGGTAGTCAATCACCTTTGAGAGGTAGAATTTTGAAATCCTTCCCAACAGTTGCCTAGTTTGTTGCTTGGTTTGTTCTTGAAGTGATTTTGATTTCAAGCTAACATTTGCATGCCATAAGTGTCCTCTCTGTCTCCAGGTACAACAGTTGTTGAGCAACTCTCCACAATTACAAGTAACATGGCTTCCAAGAGAGTTGCATCAAAAGACATTGTTAAAAGTAGCACTAGGGATGTAGTTGAACAAGTGTCAGTGAACTTGCCAGTCTATGCAGACACACAGTTGTTCATAAAGAAGGGAATGAAGATAACATGGAAGGAAATCAAGGATATCTTTGCAGGGAACTTCAAGGAAGATCTAGAAGATCGACAGGTCTATGCCAACATCCATCGGTTAGTGTTACACAGTATTTTGTCACCATCCCTGTTACCCCTTCTCCCACACATTTGAGGACCTATTTCGGGACCTGTGAAAAGTGGCATAACCTAAAAACACTTGCATTGTATCCCCTTGAGTATGTACTTCATATTCCCTGAAGACACCTTCTGCAAAATACCCATAAATATATCCCTTTTTCCATTGGCGTCGTTCCACAGTGTATCCCTCGTGCCAATGGGGGAAATCCTCCAAAGAGGGCGCGTCAGCTGGCGCTCTGTCTCAGAGTCACACTCGCGCCAGCCCAGTTGGGTAAAGTTTTTAACAAACCAACTTGCGAAGGTTCTTCCTAACCTATCCATGAACTGATTCCAGTTTGAGTTAGTTCAGTTGGGCTTCGAATCTCCCAAGGAGGGAAGTCGTTCTCCACCTCTCATGGAAGCTTCCTAATGATAAGGATAATCCCATGAATCAAGTGGATGGTCTTATCTACTCCTCCTACCTCTATATAAGCTTGTTCTTTCCCCCTTTACAAGCTAGTTAGTAATTCTACTTTTCAAGCTCCCAAATCTAAGTCCCAAAGTCTGAGAATTGCTAAGCTCATCTTGCAAGAGGCCTTGTTCATCCCTATGAGGCTACATATTTAAAGAGGAGATCCATGTCCAAGTAATCAAGGAGAGAGAGGCTTGTTCCCCATCCCTTAGAAGCTTTGCAAGGCATGTGTTCCTGATTCACCCAGCCAAAGGAGGATTTGACGTCAGAACTTGGTTGTATTCTCTTTTGTTTATTAATAATAATAGACGACTATCATTATGGTTCCACTCATGTGTCTTTATTATGACGTTTGAGTTGTATCCTTTTTGACTGATACATAGTTGCATTTCCTGGTTTTATGCTTGTATTTGTCTTGTTCTTTGCATGTGCAGGTGTCTATTCACGAGGATCGTGAGGATTGTGACCAGCTGAAGCGAAAGAACGGAAGCAACAACCGTTCTATGAATATAAGCATTGGATTCGAGGTAGGCTCTCATCGTTGGCCTTTACTTTGCAATTAGGAACCTGTGTGTTAGCATTGTTCGATTGTTGTTAGGCCCCGTTTAGGCTAGTGTGATCGCCTTTGTCCGCGGAGGGGATTTACCTACACAACATGAGCAGTAAGACCACTACGCTCTTCCAAAACAGAGTGAGCAGTTGGTGGCAGAGCCAAGTCGACAATCTTTTCGACCAATGGTTGGTCAGGAATAGACACAAAAGAGTCTTGCTCAGGAAGAGCAGGATGAACAATAGATGAACTCAATTCAATCTCTTTACCATTCGGGAGAGGGTTAGAAGAAATCCTCTGATAACCAACAGGGAGTTGGGGTTGAGGAGCTACAAGATTTTCCAAAACTTTGGAAGATTTATCCATAAGAGGACAAAGGTGAAGAAGATGCTCTCGTTCACATAGCCTATAGGGGAATCTAATCTTCCCTTTCTTCTTACCATCGCTAGCCAAGGGTGTAGCATTGACATGATCTCCATAGGTTGATGGGGATGGTCGGTTCAGGTTTTGAAACCATACCTCTAAGACTCTGGGAATGCCAGGACAATCTCGGAGGAGATGGTCGCCCTTACATAGCCTGCAAGGGAATTTGAACTTCTATGGAGGAACAAAAGGTTTGTCTACGAGAGGTGCATTTGGAGTAACAGTTGCACCGTTGGCCTCTCGCTTAGCTGACTTCTTCTTCTTCGTCTTCTTCTTCTTCTTCATAGCCTCCTGGTTACTAGATTTGAAATTTCACCAAGTGAAGTAGAAGAGGAAGGTGAAGAAATAAGGGAAGAAGGTGAGGGGTCAACCTTAGAATCATCGTGATGTGATTCGAATGAAGGAGAAAGCAGGGCAGGAGTTGAGACAAAAGGGATTAATGAGGTTGAAAATAACTAGATAGGTAAACCAATGGTTAACCCAGGGAGGGACAACGTTGCCATATAAGGAGCACCAGCGTTTCCAAAAGAAGGAGAAGGACCAGGATTCCCATCGAAGGGAATCCTTGACTGGCGGACTCTAGAAATGTTGCCATTAGAATCAAATCTAAAGAATTACTAAGGAAGATAACTTTTACCAGGAATATTTCATGGGAAGTTAATTTTAGAACATTGAAACAAAACTTTGCCTTTTCATATTTTAAGATTTGAGAAAAGGACAAAAGGTGACTCTAGACTCCTTCAAAGTTTAATGAGCCTGAAAGGACCAGTGCTCAGATGATCCTTTTACTTTTAGAGAGACGAAAGTGACTGCTCTAGAACTCTAGGCAAAAGGTTTACTAGACAAATCGTAAACGTGCATATACAGCTTGGTAGTAAAATGAAAGAGAAATGACCAAGGACTTCCCATACATCAGCTAATCTTCCTGAATGTTGTTTTCGGTGCGTTACGATTCGTAAGGCGGCAGACTCAGCTTCCTATGGATAACAGGATTTCAACCTAGTGGGGTCTCCCATCATATACATGATGGTACAGGGAGCACAAGTCCATACTAGCACTTATCGAATCACAAAAGGAGGAATCACCCAACCTTAGTGAAAACAACAACCACTAGGTTTAAAGACATCGGAACACATCTCTAGCCTAGACCTCTAGATATATGAGCGTTAAGTTCCAATGTGTTTTTAGATTAATTCGATAAATTTTAGCAATTTATCTTGAATTAAGTCTCAGTTTCAAGGCCCTACCAAATGTATCTTCGAAAACTCCTAGAAGGAAACTAAATGAGTAAAGAAACCATTCCTTTTCAATGAACATCTAACTAACAAAAATTGAGAGGTTCATTTCAAAGCAATCAAAGCAACAAGCAAGCAAATGCAAGAATGGTACTTATTGTTATTTCACAAGCAAACCAATCAAGAGGAAAGATAAATGCTTCTATCTTTCACTAACTTGCAAGCAATCTAATTAAGAAAATGAAAAATACATCCTTTGCTTTTCAACTTCTAAATGTCAAGAATTTACTAATGCAAAATATTGTTCTCATTTCTTAATGCAAAATGAATGCGATATTTTGTTTTTTCAAATAGATGACAAGCAACCAAATGAAAATCTCAAAACAATGCTGGTTTTAAGTCCTTTTCAAATGAAATCATTCAATAAGTAAAGAGAAACATTCCACTCATAAACTAATCAAAGACTTAAAACAAAGAATATGTTTCTTTTTGCAAAAACTTGAAAGCTTTCTAACTAACCGGGAAGCGGTGTGATCTATGCCAAAGTGATGGAAGGAAACCAAACAAACAATACTTGAAAGTTTTGGTAACCAAACGTCACATACCAATCAGGAAGATGAAAGAACATTCAATAAGGAAAAGCCTCAAACAAAGCAAGGGATCATTTCTAACACAGGTCAAAGGTTCAAACGAACAAGTAACCCAAGAAAAATCTAATGCTTCAAGAAACCCTAAGGTGAACAAGTCACACATTTCAAAAGGAGAAATCTCAAAGGAATGAAACCAAGAGTCGAATATTCTAGCAAACAACAATTTGACACACAACAAATAGGCAGAAGACAATCTCAGAAGGATAGGACACACTCACCAATCAGCAAACAGAACTTCAAAATTGAAACCTACAGGAATCTTTGTGAGTGTCAAACTGACAACCTGCACCGACAATAAAAAATTTCACCCCCTTAACTAGCAACTTTGTGACATCATTGTAGAAGTACACCAAACAACAGCATTGAGCCTATTTCAGAGCCCATCATGACTATGAGGTGATTTAATTGTGCCAAACAGTAGAAGGTGTTGAACTGGTAAATCCCACTAGCCCAACACGGGTCTAGCAACAATCACACAACGCTAACACGCAGGTTCCTAATTGCAAATCAGAGATCGATGATGATGGCCTACCTGGATTCCAACGCTAGTATCTGTAGAAGAATCGTCGCTCCCGTTCCTTTGCTCCGGCTGGTCACAATCCCCACGATCCTCGTGAACGGACACCTTCACATGCAAAGAA
>APFE031384968.1:0-56378 GCA_000404065.3 Pinus taeda
AATATAAAAAAATATATATATTTTTAAAAAATCGCTCCGGGATTCGCTCCCAAACCGGGAGCTTCTGAAAATGTCGCCCCGCTACCGCTTTCGCTCCCGCTCCCCGCTTTCGCTCCTGCTCCCAAGTAACATTGGTCCTACAGTATAAGGCATAACAACTCCCAGAAAAATCCTAGCTCCATAACGTATTTCTCAGAGCTAATTAGGCAACACCAAGAAGTGCTTTGCAAGTCATCTGTGTGTGGCTTTTCTCTATTATTTTCACATATGGATGCTCTGAACTCAACATGTCTGAATTTTAAACTCAAACCACAGAACACTAGATGTCTGCATTTATACTCATTGTCTACATTGCAGTCTGCCTCTACTAACATCAAACACTATGATAAAACTTCATTATTCATTTTCTAATATCTGATTCCAACACATAATTTTGGAGCAAAATACTATGTAGAACTATTAGAGACAGAAAATCCACCACAGAGAAGAGGGAGAAGATGATCACCTTCACTAAACCAAATAGAACATCTGTGGAAAGGGTTCTCTCATGGGCCTCATCAACCATCATAACACTGAATAACAAAACAGCCAATTAGAACCAAAGCTACTTTTCTTTATTGTTGAAATAAATATGTTTAATTACTGTTCCAAACAAACCTGTAGCCTGCTAGATCAGGTTCACCCAAGAATTCTCGCAGTAGCATTCCATCGGTCATATATTTCAGAATCGTTTTCTCAGATGTACAGTCTTCAAACCGAATAGAATAACCTACCTGAAGATTTAAATAATACACACCCAAGAAACAGATTATAAACTGAACAGATAATGTGCATAAAATTATAGAAAACAGCATTGCAGTTGAATTGAACAAAAATTACATAATGGTCCTCTCACTAGCAATATTCAGACATGAATGATGCAAACATCCTTTCATACATAGTGAGGAGAAACCCAAATTACAAGCATGGAATTATCATCGCTTACTTCTGTGAACATAATAAATACTATTATAAACTAGACAGAACATCACCTCATGACCAAGTTTAACACCCATTTCCTGGGCAACTCGAGCAGCTACACTCATTGCTGCAACCCGCCGTGGCTGTGTGCACCCAATCTGTACAGGAAAATTTAATATACATTACTACAAGTTAGACTAGAGTCTAGGGAAAAACCAAAAGGAAGCCAGAACACTGACAGACAGAACCATTTATACTTTCTTCATTCTGCTAATAACTTCAGATTGATTCATGAATGTCAACCTCTGTTGTACCAACTTCCAGAATAAAGAAAGAACTTATATTCATATCCATGGATGACCAAAACAATATCAATGGCAATGGTGATTATATTAAATATAAAACCAAGGAAGTTGATTTAGCATCTTCATCCCAAACTAAAGTCAAATTAAAAGTAGAATCTCATCATATATGGTCACTGGTGTCAAAATATTGTCTAGTCTTAATCATTCAAGAATTAGACAGTATAAGAAATAAGATTATGTTTACATACAAAATCTATCTTCTCGTCCTGTTACAGTCACAACTTTGGAATCTGTATTAAATGCAATCAACAAAACTTGCCTATCTTGCTGAAACTTAAGCCAAGGGGCTAGCTCAAACAATTATTGCATAGTTGCTGGGCATTTGGATAGTTGTGCATTAGCAGGTAGTCAGTTCTAATCACCCTCAATGAGGTGCAAAGTTCTATGCCGACAGGTCTACTAGGAGGGATGCCATTCACAAATGTAGCAAAGCATCCCTTGTGTTTCCTCACAAGGTTTTCCTTGAAAAGAAAATTTTCTGAAACCTATGACCTGTGTTTAGAATCGTTGCCGCAAAATCTAGCAGGTCTAATCAATGTTATCAGAACTGGGCTGGTCATCAAACCGGTAGACCCCCCAGACCAGGAACTGGTCAGAACCGGACCAGGATCAGTAAAAAAACCAGACCAAAAAACCGGTCAACCAAAAAGCACATAAAATATTCAAATTTTTAAGAACAGCGTACAAAGGCATGTGCATCCATATGAATCCAAACCATACACAAATAAGAAAAAAGTTCTCATTTATATAGCATGTAAGGGTGCACATAAGTGAACGAACAAAGTTTGACCTTCAAGTTAAAATACTCCAAAAGACTTGGAATATGTAGATCTCATTGAGATACAAGAAATATATATATAATATATATATTTTAAAAAGTATGGATGAGAATGATGATTACAAATGAGAGTGAGGGCCTGCTTATATACCCTAGGCAAGTACCTCTTCATGGAAGGTCATGTCCCATTTAGACATGCCTCTTCAGTACTAATTACTAATAAACTAATCATAATTACAATTATCATCGCTATTTATATTTATATTATTTATATATATTTTAATCATAACATTGCCTTCCCCTTCAAAAAGTTGTTCTCAAAGATTGTTGATGAAAAGGTTTATCTCTTTTTGTATTTCGAATGTCTTCTCGTCTCGGAACTGTCATCTTCGTTGATACAAGTTGATATGATCCTCAGAGTGATAAGCAAAATTGTCGCACTGAAAATGGATCTGACCATCTTAGATTAATCTTTTGTGGAATATTCTGATCACTAGAAATTTGTAACGAATTGTCATCATAGGACTGGCTTGAGCTTACTTCAATATTCTTCAGAACATCAGTTTGTTGTTTCTGTTGTGAACAATACAGATATGTAGCTTGATTGAGTTGTCTACTCTCATGATTCAGATGTCAATAGGGAATTCTTTTGGTTTGACTTTCCCTTATTAGGTGTGTGGCAATTTTTTTATTTTCTTCTGGTGAAGATGTTGTTGATTTGGTTACAGAACCATCACTTGGGACGTTCATTGTCTAAACTACAACATCTAAGTGTGTATTTTCTTCAACTTGCTTGTCTTCTTCTTGTGTTGTGACATCCACTGGATCGGTGTTTGTTCCTTTCTCTTCAACTTGGACTTCTACATTCAATGCTTCCTTTTTGGTAAGTTGTTGTACTTTGTTTTCTAACGACTTCTTGTCCTTTTTTATTAGAACAATTCTAATTTAGTTTAATGCTCATTCTTCTAGCTGTTGCTATTTTTATCGCTTTAGCAGTTTCTTATATGAAACTGAATCTTACATAGAAACTTGATGTTTCTATCTTTGTAAATATCTCTGTATTATTATTGAGTATTGTTGCTCAATCAATTCATTGAATTCATTTGGAAATCCATATGCGTGTTTCGCACTATTTTATGGTATCAGAGCGGGTTTTTGAGCTATTTCTATTATTCCTTTCTAAGGTTGAGTCCTCTGTAAGCCAGGCAGCCTTCACTGAGTCTCAGCTTCGGCTTTGCTCACTGTGATAAACGCTTACAGTCGTCCATCTCGATACAGAAGTGGATCGTTCAAAATAACTCATCAGCTATTGCTCTCTGTCTTGGATTCGTTCTCTGTTGATTCAATTTTTTTTTTAAATTCGTGGTGGTTCCAGCGAATTTTTTTTGGAGATCCGGAAGCTCTCGGGTAAGCGGATACACATACAACTCAGTGATTCGCATGTTCGATTTTTTTAAGCGGAAGGTTCAACAACTCAGCGGTCAAACAAATTTGTTTTACGCTCTATCACCTGTGCGTATATATTCGGTGCGGGTATCGTGGCTGCGAATATCAACCGGGTTTTTTCCGCAGGGTTCATCCAGTCAGCAAACCGGATCCGTGGTCGTATAATTGGTCAAGCGCAAATTCGTTAAAGTGATTGCAGATTTTTTTTTTACACAGTCACAAAGTTTGACGCACGCAGGGTTCATACACAGTCACCGTTTTTTTTCCGCACGGTTCATCCAGTCAGCAAACCGGATCCGTGGTCGCATACACAGTCAAAGTTTGACGCACGCAAATCGTGCCTCAATCCACGTGCTCGATCCACGTGCTCGGTCCACCGTCCAAGGTTTCCTGCAAAGCAACGCACGTGAAGAAACAAATACCGCGGATATTTTTTTCTCGAGACCGAATATCTTTATATCATTGGTTGATTGAACTGATACATATTACACACAGTCATCTTTCTGGGTTGATTCATATGCTCTTGGTAGTCTGAATCACTATATTTGAGGCTAATTCATTCAAGAGAATTAAAAGGCCGCTGGTTGTAGAAGAGTTTGCATTTCTGGAGCAGTCAAAAGGGGGCCATTGCTCGACATATGTACGCCTGAACTATTTACTGGTCTAAATAGAACTGTGCCTCTCAAAGTTTGATCCTGTGTGGTCACACCAGAAACTGGTATTTCTTCCTCAAAGAAGCAATTTCGGGTAATATATCTATCTCTATCAGATTCTGTTCAAAACAGTCCAATCTCACTATTTGGGAAACAGACAGATGGCTTCACTAACCAATCTGATGCTAGAAGGTAGTCAACGCTTCAATGGCACAAACTACAACATCTGGAAACAGAGAATGTTAACCATTTTTGAATATAGGCGTCTTGACCAGCTTGTTCTCAAAAAGGAGCTCCTCCTGGTACAACTGGCACTGATCAAGACAAACTTGATGATCGAAATCGCGAAGCAGTTATGCTTCTCAAGCTCTCTGTCGCTGATGATCAGTTACCTCAGATTCCTTCTGGCAAGACAGCTGCTGAGATCTGGCAACAGTTGAAGGATCTTCACGAGACATCCGATAAAAGCAGAGCCTTCTTTCTCAAAAATCAGTTGTTCTCCATTACGATGGACGAACATATGTCTCTACAGGAACATCTCAACAAGATTAAAGATATTCGAGATCAGCTCGAAGCCATTGGTCGCACCATGGAGGAAGAAGATCTGGTGGTCATCACTCTGAAAAGTCTACCACAATCTTATGAACACATCATAGAAACTCTAAACATTACTGCCACTAATGTTGATCTAAAGTTCCCAGACTTATTCACCAAACTTATGTAGCAGGATCGATGGAAACAACAGTTTGGTAGTGGTGCAGCATCAGCTTCTTCAGAAAATGCCTTTGCGTCCAAATATCAGTCATCTCAATCCTTTCAGCAGAAAGGTTCTTCCCAGTCCTTTGATCCTGCTAGGAAGAAAACTGTGTAGTGTAACTACTGTCACAAATTTGCTAACATGAAGAAAGATTGCAGACAGAGAATTGCCTCTGAACAGAAGAAACAGGGGGGACTTCATGAGACAGCAAATGTTGCAGAACATTACGAGCAGACAGATTCTGCCTTTTATGCTTTTATGGCTAAAAGGTCTTCCGATCATATTCCATCATCTGCCTGGTACATTGACTCTGGTGCATCACGCCATTTCTCTCACAGGCGTGACTGGTTTATTGACTTTTCACCTTTCAGTGATTCCGTGGTATTTGGAGGAGGTGAAAAATACACAGTAGATGGCAGAGGTACAGTTCAAATTCAGTCTGGTGGACGCACTCTTATCTTCCTGAATGTATACTACGTTCCTGGGATGGAAATTAATCTATTGTCCGTCAGTCAGATTATGAGGAACTCTCCTCAGCTTGATGTAGTATTCAGTATGCACAAATGCTCTATTATCGACAGGGAGACAAAACTTACAGTGGTTGTTGGCCTAGAAGATCATGGTCTATACAGACTTCTTGACACTGGTGATTTTCCAGAAGTAGCTCTAACAGCTCGTACTTCTCCCATCAACACTCTATGGCATCAGCGATATGGGCTCCTAAACATGCAGTATCTATCTCAACTCTCTCGGGAAGGACTTGTGTCAGGATTACCTGATATTCAGACTCAGCAGTTGGGCATATGCGGCGCGTGTCAAGCTGGAAAACAACATCGATCTTCATTCACGAATGGAGAATCCTGGCGCGCATCTAAGGTACTCCAGCTAATTCATGTTGATATTTGTGGTCCCATGAAAACATCTTCTATCACTGCGTGCAAATATTTTCTGCTTATTGTAGATGATTTCAGTAGAAAGATGTGGGTTTATTTTCTAAAAAATAAATCTGATGCATTTAATATATTTCAGAAGTTTAAAAACTTAGTTGAAAAAGAGTCTAGCTGTGATATCATGACTCTTAGGACAGATAACGGGGGGGGAATTTTGTTCTTCTGCTTTTTCCACCTTCTGTGCTACTCATGGCATAAAACGCCAGTTCACTACCCCCTACACCCCTCAGCAGAACAGTGTTGTTGAACGTCGCAACCGCATGGTTGTTGAAATGGCTCGCTCCATGTTACAGCACAAGAATGTTCCCAACAAATTCTGGGCTGAAGCAGTCTTTACTGCGGTCTATCTTCTTAACAGATCACCTACTCAGGCAATTAAAGGGAAAACTCCCGAAGAGGTGTGGTCTGGACGAAAGCCTAAGATCAGTCACCTCAAAGTATTCGGCTCAATTGCATATGTTTGGATTCCAACTGCTAAACGCTCTAAGTTGGACTCCAAAAGCCAGAAACTCATGATGACAGGGTACAGTGATCACCACAAGGCCTATAGGCTAATTGATATTGCTACTGGTCGTCTAAGCTTCAGTCAGGATGTGGTATTTGATGAAGACAGAGGATTCTTTCAGTCTTCTTCTTCTGAGCAGTATTCTACAGATCAACCTCACAGTGTTCTTCTTCCAATAGGTCCACCTGATGGGAGGGATGATGCAGTATCAATGTTTGATAATACACTGCCCGAGCTTTCTCCGAAAAATAACTCTTCTCTTGCTGCTCCTATTACTCTTGACCCCTCTTCCTCTACTCCTAATGTTAGCTCCTCCACTCTTCGACCAAAATGGTGGGCTAAAACCATTGGTGATCTTCGGGATGATGAACTTCTTGAAGGACGCACCTCTAGACATAAGAGCACACAGCAGTCCACAGTAAATTTTGCGCTTATGGCTAATATACACAGTACCTTTGAGCCTCAAACTTACTCAGAGGCTAAGGGTACACCTGAATGGGAACAGGCGATGGATGCTGAATTTCAGAGTCTTCAGAAAAATCACACATGGACCCTGTCTGATCTTCCTGAAGGAAAAAAGCCCATTAGCTGCAAATGGATATATAAAGTGAAGTACAAAGCCAATGGAACTCTAGACAAGTATAAAGCTCGTCTTGTGGCTCGAGGATTCTCACAGAAGGAAGGCATTGACTATGAGGAGACTTTTGCACCTACAGCCAAAATGAGTACCATACGTCTTGTCCTTGCCCTAGCAGCTCAGTTTAAATGGAAAGTTCATCAGATGGATGTAAAAAGTGCTTTCCTAAATGGTGACTTACAGGAAGAAGTCTACATGACACAGCCTCCAGGATTTAAGATTGCCGGTCAAGAACAGAAAGTGTGTAGATTAGCTAAAGCTCTCTATGGACTGAAACAAGCTCCTCGGGCTTGGTACATGAAAATTGATCAGTACCTGACAGATCATGGTTTTCAGCGAAGCCCATCTGATGCAAATCTATATATCAAGAACACTGATGATGATATCTTGTTTGTGGTTGTCTATGTAGATGACCTTATCATTACTGGCAGCTCTGCACATTTGATCCATGGGATCAAACAAGACTTATGCAGAACTTTTGATATGACAGACTTGGGTCTTCTTCACTACTGTCTGGGGATTGAAGTTTGGCAGACTTAGAATCACATCTTTCTCTCTCAGTCCAAGTATGCCAAGAATCTTGTGGACAGGTTCAGAATGCAGGATTGCAAACCAGCCACGACTCCTATCACTATGGAACCAGGGCTCAAACTTTCAGCTCAGTCATCTTCTCCTCCTGTGGATGAAACTTTATTCAGGCAATTAGTAGGCAGTCTTATCTATCTCACTGCCACCAGACCAGACATCAGTTTTTCAGTAAGCTACATTTTCCGCTTCATGTCCGCTCCTAAAGCTGATCATTGGATAGCAGCAAAGCGTGTGCTAAGATATGTGCATGGCACTTCTGATTATGGACTTCTATACACTCGCAGTTCTGACCCTATACTCAGTGGTTACACAAATTCTGACTGGGCCGGTTCGGTTGATGATCGTAAATCTACAGCTGGGTATGTGTTTAGTCTAGGATCTGGTGCTGTCACTTGGACTAGTAAGAAGCAGCAAGTCGTGGCTCTCTCCTCCACCGAAGCCGAATATCGAGGAGCAGTTAAGGCATCCTGTGAGGCAGTTTGGCTTCGACGTATGCTTGCAGACATGCATGCTTTCCAGACAGGTCCTACTGCCTTGTTTTGTGATAATCAGGGAGTGCTCAAACTTGCCAAAAATCCCGTCTTTCATGAGCGAACAAAACATGTAGAAACTCATTGCCACTACATTCAGCAACTTGTTGAAGACAGATCCGTTCAGTTGAGATATATTCCCACATCAGAGCAGCCTGCAGATATCTTCACCAAGCCACTTGGTCCTGCTAAGTTTGAACAATTCAGGGGGTCTATTGGTGTTGTAAACAGATTGAGCATTAAGGGAGGGTATTAGAATAATTCTAATTTAGTTTAATGCTCATTCTTCTAGCTGTTGCTATTTTTATCGCTTTATCAGTTTCTTATATGAAACTGAATCTTACATAGAAACTTGATGTTTCTATCTTTGTAAATATCTCTGTATTATTATTGAGTATTGTTTCTCAATCAATTCATTGAATTCATTTGGAAATCCATATGCGTGTTTCGCACTGTTTTATTTTTAAGCTTCTTTATTTGCATAAGAAGGCTTTGATTATGATTTCTTAGACATGAAAGTTCATTGTTTTCTGAATTGTCGACTATGTCTTTAGCAATGTTGCATTAATCGTTATCAGGATATTATCGGCGAGAGGAAAAAATCGGAAAAAAATCGTAATATACAAAAATATTCATCTTTTTTTAATATCTAAAGCATCTAAAACATAAAATAAATACACTGACACATAAATATGATAAAAGAACTAATATATAAGATGTGTAATATCATTTCTAGTGTTACATCACACATAACAGTGAATCATGTCCTGAATAGTAAGTCCTGACTCCCGAGTCCCAAGTCAGCCTCAAAATATCAACAAAAAATATAATAATGTATCTCATATCATGAGTCATAATGTCATATACAATGAAATGAACCAAATAACTAAAGTCTAATACTATTGATTTCCTCTACCCCTCTAGACGTAGATGTTGGTGGAGTTGGCAGTCGACTCTGTCGTGCTCTAGAAGCTGAATAACTAGGAGCTACAGGAGGTAGACCACGTCCTCTACTGGTGACAGGGGTAGCTTGGGTAGGTTTTGTCACCTCCTTCTCCTCATAAAAAAAATAAAATAAAAATAAATAAATAAATAAAATATATTTTTATTTATTTATTTATTTTGGGAAAAAAATCGCGATTTTTTCCAAAAAATCGCAGAAAAAATAATAAAATAAATAATAATAAATAATAAAATAAAATAAAATTGTTGTATTTATCGGGCGATAATATTGCCGGTTTTAAAAAACCGTGATTTTACGATAAAATCGCGAGTAGTGCAACACTGGTCTTCAATATCTTTCTCTTTATCTTTTAAATTTTTTATTTGTTCTAATAAATTTTTACTAAGGTTCTTTAAACATAAAGTTTCCTCTTCTTGTTCTGATAAGTGCTTCTTGAGTTCCTTCTTTGTGACCTTAGTCTTCTTCACTTGTGCAAGTAATTTTTCAACGTGGTCCCTAACGCGAGAGATTTCTTCATCCTTTTCCATTACTTCCTTGTAATGCATATCCGCAAGATCTTTATGTTCTTGTTGTAACGCTTTCTTGTTTTGTCGTAGCTTGGTTATTTTGCCTTTCTCTAGATCTTCTAGCTGTAATTTCTCGGTGCATCTGGATTACATCATTTTGTAGGAGTGATGATGGGCTTTCAACTTGCAATGTGGATTCTATTTTCTTCATTCCCTTATTAAATCAGCATGTTGTTGCCTATATATTGCCAATAATTGTTTTAAATCTCTTGCTAGTGATTGATTTTGTACATCACTTAGACATTCAACTAAAGTAAAAGCTTTGTAACATTTTGTGCAAACCACATTTTCATTTCTGAATGACTCTTGACAATTGGAATATCCTTCTGAACAAAAAGGACATTTTGAAAAGTAACCATTTTCTTTGTGGAAATCATCCTTTTACTTCTCTCTTTCCTTTTTCCTTTTTCCTTTTTGGTTTATATATTGATAAATTGGAAGAGTGGTTAAATCTGCAAGGTGGGAATGGTGTTCGGTTGGGGGAGTTTGTGATAACGCTTCTTTTATATGTTGATGACCTTGTATTGATTGCTAAATCGACCCAGGGATTGTAGATGCAGCTATATGCCCTTGAGCATTTTTGTAAAGCAATGAGGATGCAAGTCAATACCAGCAAGACCAAAATAATGATTTTCTCAAATAAAAAAAAGCAGAGCCAGCATACATTCTTCTTTGAAGGCAACATTCTTGAAGAAGTAAATGAATACAAGTACCTCGGGATTGATTTCAACAACAAACTTAATTGGGAGCATTGCAGAAAGAAGATAATTTTAGGCGGGTGGAAAGCATTATATGCTCTTCAAAACAGAAGTAGAGAGGCAGAGTTATGGGATTGGAAAACAATTAAAGTGCTTTTTGGGCTCCTAGTTTGTCCAATGATATTATATGGGTGTGAATTGTGGGCTAGCAGCATCCCTCTCTCGAAATGGAAGCAAATTGAGAAAATCTAAAAACGCTTGATCATGAGCAAGTTTAAAATAAAAAGTTTGGTTTCTTATGAGATAATGCTAAGTGAAACAGAAGCAACTTCCGTCGAAGCAATTGTTATGGTGTGTCTCATAAGGTATCTTCAGAGAATTGAGAAAATAGGAGAAGGTAGATGGGCTAAAGTTATCTTCCATGAAGGAATGAGTGAAAGAAATAAATCATGGATGAGATAAAACAACAAATGGATGCAAAAATGGAATATTTACATCAATGCATGTCCCACAAATAGCAAGGATTTAAAGAGTTATGTTATGGAGAAGTTTTATAAGCATATATGGGGAAAGAGTTGGGTAAAAAGAAGAAGTACTATGTTCAAGAATTCAACCCCGCCTGTGATCTCCAAAAAAAGAGTACATTGGAGCTAGCATTCCATGGAGAGCAAAGATTCTTATTGCTCAATTAAGAACTAACTCGCATCAATTACGGTGTGAAACAGATCGGTGGAAAAGACCTAAAGAAGCTTGGGAAGAGCGGGTGTGTACTTTTTGCACTTCTGGGGCAGTGGAATCAAAAAAAAAAAAAATTTGGAATGTGATGCTTTCAGAGACAGTTACAGCAATATGGTAACATCTGTTCCTTGGCATTGTCTTTTCAGTGAGGGGATTGTTAGAAGGTTGGGTCAGCTCATCATAAATTTGAAAAATAAGAGGACTGAATTGCAAAAGGCAAAAAGCAGGGAAGCTAGTGGTCCCATAGACTATAGCTAGTCTCGTGGATGTTAAAATTTCATTCATTCCAATGATTGACTTTATTTTTCGTCAAATGATACTTTTGACTATGAAGCTTATGTATTTTATTTTCAAACTTACTATTCCTTTAATAAACTCTTCTTCTTCTTTTCGTGGTGGAATTAATAATTTATTTTTCTTTTTATTATTGACTTTATATGTAGGTTTCTTTATTTATTCTCCCTTTTCCTTTCTTACTACAATTTTTTTTAATTATTTTTTTGAATAGCCCTTTAGAAATAATACTTGATGATACTCGAGTAGAATCTTCAGTACTCATAATTTAAATATCCTTTCGATGATACCTAAGGCCCCTATGAATTTAGTCTTCCCTTTGGTAATTTTTGGGCAATCTTAACCAAGCGATAAAATATTAATCCGCACTTCTCTTTTAATTTTTAAACTTACTATTGATATCGTTTCATTTATACACCTTCAAATCTGAGAACGTTCTTTAATTCTATTTATAATGTGTTTAATTATCAAGTCTACAAAACTGAAATCAAATGTGACTGCAACGCTCCCAATCATCCACTTGGAAACTCGCGTATTTGCAAAGGTCAACAGTTATTCAAATTATGGACTGTGTGTACCGATGGTAATGCAGTGGTAGTAGATGGGTTGGCAGCTGGTTTGTTGAAGTTGAGGCGGAAAGGAATTTGAACCAGCGACAAGAGTAATGGAAGGCGGTGCCAGGCCGATCGACAGCTGAAGAAATGATGCTACAGGTTGATGGTTGAAGCAACAAAACTTATAGCTTGTTGACTTTAATGTAAAAATACACAAGAGGTGTTTTGTAATTATAGTTTATTATATATAAAAATGTACAAGAGATGTTGAATGTTACAATGAGGACTCACATAGATACTAGGCAGGTGTCCTTTCACGATTGGGCATGTCTTTTAGATATGCCTTTTCACTTAACTAATGACTATTTAACATAATCATTACTTGATTATTTATTTTTACATTTATTGTTATTTATTGTTATTTTATATAATTTATATTCGTAACATTGCCCCTTCCTTCAAAAGCTTTGTCCTCAAAGCTCAACATTGACAGTTTTTTTTCACTTTAATCTCGAACAATTGTCTTCACTTTAATCACGTCATTTTTTATAAATGTGACTAGTCACTGGTACCTCAACATGTATAATTCTCTGGTGATATTATTTTAGAACTAGGTTTTTTTTTTTAAATTGAACTCCCATATATTTTTAATAACTCTAAATTTATTTTTTCTTCCCCTTTTTTTTAAATTAAATAATTAAATGTTAATTTCGTTTATAATGTGATTATACCATAGCTATAGTAATATATCTATGTCTCAAGTATATATTAAGGCAGATCTCTATATATAACAGGTGACCATATATCGACCCTGTCCGTAATGTATCACCACCACCATCACGTATGACGAATCTAGGGACACAATGCTTGACGTGGGGGCAGGAACCCCTCTTAATCGGTGTGTGCGGCTACACGTTGAGGGGAAGGCACAGCAGAGAGGGACGTGGAGCAGTGTATGCAGTCAAGAATGGTGGAGCGGAAAGGCCGAGTGGATGCAGCAGAACACAGGCCGCAGTAGAATGGAGTGGTGTCATTGTGTTGATGACAGGGCACCACGAAGATCAGCTCAAAACTCTTGAACAACTTTTACTTGGTCAACACTTTCCAAAGAACAAGAATCTAAATTCCCTGCAGTTTCAACCAAACTTTGAAAACCAAGTCTCTCCCCAAATATTTCATAAAGCAAATTTGATGAAAAACAACATTATTTAGAAGAAGCTCCACCAGCTTTGGATATTGCAATTGATTAGACGACCTTTATCCAGCGGGAGGCCGGCGTGGAACTTTCGAATCAATTGCCACAACGTAAAAGTCACTCATATCATTTTTCAATGCCCCACACTCTACTGCATGAATATCCCCTACAGAAACACACCAATCAGATGTGTTAGAATTGTGTGAAACAAGACCTACTTTATCAAAACCAAACCTGTTGTCCACTTATTTAAATCTCCTTTCCCTATGAGAAACTGCAATTCCTCTATTTCTTCGAGGCATAAATTCATATTTTTCATGCAATGAGACATCCACATTTATAAATGGAAGTTTTTATGTGAATAAAAGATTTGTCGGATTCCCACGCCATCTAAGCTGACAACAAGGCAGGCAGTCTTCATTTCAAACAACTAAATCTAGAACCAATAGTTTGCCAAGAGTTGCAGCAGTCTTTTGAGCAGCTTCTTGAGTATTAAATGCAAATGAATTGTCCAACCATGGACAACCATGTACATACCCCATAAGTAATAAGCAACGACTCAATTCAAGGGCTTCTAGCAATTTAGTGCATGTTGTTGTGCCCACCTCATCTCCCTCTGCACTTGCCATATTTCTTGCTTTCTCAACAGCATCCTTGTTACTCTGCCACTCAACACTGGAATTATGAAAACTCTAGCTTGAGGTGTTTGGACTCCCAAACATTTAGCAAATTTATAGCCCAAGCACTCAAATTGAGTAGCCATCCTTGAGGAAGAGAACTTCATAACAGTTACTCCCTCCTTTGAATAACTGGAGTTTTCTTTAGTGACTTCAAACAGTGCAACGAAAGCAACTCCACCTGAATTAATTGTAACCTCTAAGGGTTTGTTCAATTCATCCTATGAATGTCCCATGTTGTTCGTATTGTCGTTCGAAACGGCTAAGATGCAAGCCAACTATTGGACGGGGATCCTCTCCACAGGGTTGCTATTTTTTATTTGTCTATGCAGCACCTGAATGTCGCGCATTACTCTAAAATGAGCAATTTCATGAAAACGCACTTCTCTAACAGCATTGCGACTACCTGCTAAGTCATTCGAAATCCCAATGCCAAAGCCAGATGTGAATGGTGTATTCTCTTCTCCATACAAATTTCTATTTTCATTTAATCTTCTTGATATTCTTCTTGCAGTTCTGCTTCCATACTCATTATCACTGGAATTTCCATTTCCAATTAATCTTCTTGATCTTCTTCCACTTGTGTTGTTTTCGTTGTCATCACTCTCATAATTACTATTATTATTGCGCAATACGAGAGAGGGTGCAACAAGACGATGAGCACAGTCACTTGTGTTACCAAAACTTTTGTTCTCGTTGAGCCTTAATGTTATTTTTCTACTTTTGTTGGGCCTCCGATTATTGGATAGTAAGAGGCAGGAAGGATTTGGAGGATTAGCAGGACTTAACTCGTTGGAATTTATTGGGCAGTAAGAAAGAGGAAGGAATAGGAGGGTTGGGAGGACTCAAAGAATTATTGTTGTTTCCATCTTCATCATCATCAATGTCTTCTTCAGCATCTTCCTCATTGTTATGATATTGTTCATCTTCTTGTTTCTCAAGATAGTCCAAATCCACATCAAAATCAACTTCATCCGGATCCTCATCTTGATCGATATCATTTTCATACTCATCATTATCTAGTACATCTTCATTTTCATTATCATCATTCTGATCAAAATCTTCTTCTTCTGCTCACCTTGTTTTGTTTCTTCATCGTCACTATCATCTTCCTTATTATGGATTTTTGCATAACTTTTCTTAAAACATGTTGTAACTTTTGCACATGATTTTTCTAATCGTTGAAATGCTTCTTGACTTTTACTAAATTGCTCAATGAATTCGGACGTAAATGTAATGGCATATTGTGCGGTGGATAACATTCAAGGACTCACACGGTTATATTGTGCGGCGGATAACGTTCGAAGACTCGCATGGCTCTGATACCACTAAAGCAACAAAACTTACAGCTTGCTGACTTTAATGTAAAAACACACAAGAGGTATTTTGTAATAATAATTTATTATATATAAAAATGTACAAGAGACGTTGAATGTTACAATGAGGACCCGCATATATACTAGGCAGGTGTCCTTTCACGATTGGAAATGTCTTTTACACATGCCTTTTCTCTTAACTAATGACTATCTAACATAATAACTACTTGATTATTTATTTTTACATTTATTTATATTTATTGTTATTTTATATAATTTATATTTGTAACAATGGTGCTCACTAGATAACATCGGATAATTGCTACCACTGGGGCACAGAAGATGGCAGACAGATGAAACATGGCAGTTCGACGGATGATAGAATGGCTAGTTGCAGCAGCAAAGATGTTGTCGTGGGGCTGCGTGCGATAGAAGAATCCACGGTCTGGGCGCCTCCGATGGTGGCGTTCGGCGACGGAAGACCACAGTGTAGCTCAACATCGGTGTTGTTGGTTTGTGCAACCCGACGTAGATGAATATGTGGTTCCAGCATCGTGGGGCAAAAAAATTGTGGGTAGCAATGGACAGGTATTGCGGGGGCTTCTTGCAACGGGAGACGTGGTGGTGTGTTGCACATCGACGAACGACACCCTGTATGGCGTGGCAGCTCAGCAATGGCATTGTCTAGAGGTTGCGGCATTGGATGAGAATGGCGGCAGGCCTCGATGTTTGTTTTTGGGCGCGGCTCTGGCTACTCTAGATTGGCTACGACTGCTATGTTGTTATTTTTTCTTTTTCTTTTTTTTTTGTTGTTAATTAATTCTTTTTATAAATAAATTTTAAATATATATATATGTTTAATTAATTTTTATGTATATATAAATTTTAATAATTAAATTTTTGTTGTTAATATATAACTTCTTTTTTAATTATTTTTTTAAACTCTTATTTTTTTTCAATTTATATAATATATATAAATAATTTCTCTTTTTTTTTCTTTTTCTTTTTTTATTTCTTTCTTTTCTTTCCTTTTTTTATTTTTTAATGGCCCAAGGGCTCAGGCAAAATGTAGAATCTCCAAAAACTTGTAGCGAAACACTTGATTGCAACAACAATAACTTATGTGGATCGGGGAGCGTGGCTCTGTGCAACAGTGGAGCAACCGGAGAACCGAACAACTTTGATACTAAATGGAACGAACAATGTTTGATCTTCAAGTTAAAATACTCCAGAAGACTTGGAATATGTAGATCTCCATTGAGATACAAGAATATATATATTAAAAAGTATGAATGAAAACGATGATTACAAATGAGAGTGAGGGCCTGCTTATATACCCTAGGCAAGTACCTCTTCATGGAAGGTCATGTCCCATTTAGACATGCCTCTTCAGTACTAATTACTAACAAAGTAATCATTATTACAATTATCATCATTATTTATATTTATATTATTTATATATATTTTATTCATAACACATAACCAAAATAACACCAAGTGCAATCCATCTCTAAACTGAAAATAAATCAACAAACAAGCTCCACATGGCCTCTAGCATCCAAAAAAAACCATGCTACGACAAATACCTACATATCACCAAAATCAATTGCCTATATTGGGATCTTCATTGTCAGCCTCTTACACACATAAACAATCATTAAGTCCTAATGTACCACCTTTATTTATTTCACATCTTAGGATATAGTTTTTATCCTAGGTATGTTTCTAGAGTTTCTAGATCCTATTTTCTCTCATTCATGTTTATCTCTTTCGTGAGGTGTCAAGGTGAAAACATATAAGGTGGTTTCATCATTGTATTATATATTTGTATCATCGGAAGATGAATATTGTAATATGAGTGATTGAGGCTTGAGGCCTTTTCCACCCAGTTTCTTGTCTCTGATATTATTATTTTGTATTCATATATTTCTTCAATTGGTATCAGAGCCTTAGGGCATCGGCTTCCACCTTTCTTGGCTGCCTTCGTGTTGACCACTGGCTGTTGTTGGGCTTCCGCAGCACCATCTTTCTGCTGCCCCTATTCGTAGCTCGATCAAACTGCTCAGCATTGCTTGCAGCTGTTGCGTGTGCTCATAATAGCTTCTAGTATCGGATTTGTGAGTAGATTTTCTATTCAAAGGGGTCGGCTCTCCATTTTATGACAGTGGTCTAGGCATTTTTGATGCATTTCAAGGCGGGATGCATGACTATGGTGAAGAATTTAATTAGTGGACCAAAGCCAGAGGAAGACCTGCACGTAGAGATCTATGTGTGAAGCAGCATTGGGGGATTGTGCATGAATAAACTGTGTGGGCATTGTGGAAGCCATGGATCTGGCACTTATACACTGAGCATTGCAGAGCATAAATTTATATAGCTGAGATCTGTAGCAAAGATCACTACCAGAATCTGCCAATTCTAGAGCTCTTGACTATGTGAAAAACCAGCAATGGCGCTCTCGGCCATGAGAAGGATCAGCATAAATCCCCTAACAAAAAAAACAATACAGCCACTGTTCAGTTCCTGCATTTCTGTTTCAGGAGCATCACACTGTGCGGAAAAATCATGCTCAAGCAAATACATCTACATTAAAGCTTAGTGACTTTTATGATCTCTTTCCTAAGTCTAACTTAGGAAAAGCACATTAAATAATTTATTAATTAATGTTGGCTAATGGACTAAGGTTTTCTAATGAAAAGTAAATTGATTAATTTTAGTGAGTTAGATCTAATCTCTATCATTGATCTCAAGTGAGGCTTAGGATCTTATTCTAGCCATTCATCACTTAGGAGATCGAGGGTTTGAGATCCAACTCAGGGAAATTATAAAAGAAGCCTAAGAGAGAGGTGAAAGCCATACCGAATTATTGGAACAGCGGATTTCACAAGAGTGAGAGACTCAAGACAAAGGGGAGACGAAATGTTAGGTGGAAATTCGAGTGAGAGCATGAATTTTGCAGGTGAAGCACACAAGTGAAGGGCCAAGATTTACTTGGAATTTGCGGTCGAGAGTGTGAAGAAAACATGCAGAGGACGAGAGGTTTGAGAGTCGAGACTGAGTTTGAGCAAGTGTTCCGCAAGTGTGAGGAGGCCAAGAGGGTTGAGGCCACATGAGTGGAGGGGCCAAGCAGCTTCAGGAGAACTGAACTTGTCAGAGACATCACTAAATAGCAGGACAAATTTCTAGGAACTGATTTTGTCAGGTTCCATTAGCTGTACTTTTTATGTATTCTACGAGAGTCATTTTCTCTGTTAAGGGAACCCTTAATTTTTCTGGGTAATAAAAAGTGAAGGAAAATTTTGTTGTGTTTATAATTGATTTCTATTTAAGTTCCCAGTGCAAAATATTTAAGTAAAAATACCAGTGTACTTTTATTCAGTAGTTTTTCAGAAAAATAATTTACTGGGTGAATATATTTTTTGGGCATAAAATAAATAGCCAGGAATTAAAATCAGATATGGTGTTGCAAAATTTAACAGGGTATGTAACAGTAAATCAGTATGCCACCAATAAGCACAGACCATTACTTAATTTTCAGCACATGAATACAGTCAAAAATTGTTCTAATTATCACCTTCTTCAACCCATAGGTTGGTCCATTTCATAACATCTATTGTAAATTGGCAAGATTTGTTTTTTTTTCGAGTCCCAAAATATCAATCCAGCCATTGATTCAGCTCTCTCTAGCCAGTGGAGAATAGCATTGAAAACCAGCCTTATCAAAAAACATTTTCATTTTCAAATATTCTTGTTTCTACACAAAGTTGCTACTAGTTATTCTCATTTGCTACAGTGACGAGCTGAGAGAAACTTGCTTAATAAGAGAAAAACATCACACCTTCCCTCGTTTTGTATAACCGGCTTCATGAAGATATTGAGGTATTTGTGTTGTCTTCCCCGAGCCAGTCTCTCCAACAATGACAAGAATCTGAAAATGAAAAAAACGCACTTAGGAATATCCAACTCTTATTTTTAGCCAGCAGCGTTCTGCTAAACATCTACTAACAATATCCCCTTGAACAGAAAGAAACCATTCCAAGTCGATGGACATTTTTATTTTCCCGTTCCTTTCATGAAAACAATTACAGGGAAATTGGCATGCAAGATGCAATTACATTTCACACACAAGCCATATAAAATATAAACAGTAATGTTGAAGACACAATCTACAAGTTTCTAGCATCTGAAAACCTTGAATATAATAGTGAACTTGAGAAGTAACTACATAATAGTGAAGTAACACTGTCGGGCTCTCACTTCATATCTGAGTTGTGTCTATCAGCAGTAAAAAACTCTAAAAGTCAAGTAATACATGCAAGATTACAACCATTTGTTAAGGTTACAAAGAGAGTCCCAAGTATTACCAGATTTTTATCAGTTTTTCATTTCCTTCTAGACTATACAAGTAGAATTAAAACATCCTTATCCCAATTTGTTTAGTCAATCCATAATTTCATATCCGCTCTTCATGAGTAGCCACAAGACATCACTTCGCACACTCAGAAATAGTGGAGGAGCAACCAATGAGCTACAGTGTTAATATAAAATTAATGCTAATATACAGTATTAAAGGAGCATGTCTCTACTAACATGTTAGTAATATAAAATGGCATAAAAGATAATGATAACAAATACAGTTAAAGTTACTTAGGCAGTGAGACCACCTTAACTGTTTTATATTACTAGATATTAGTGTATGATGAGATAGGGCAGAGAGTATTACATGTAGTACTGTAAATGATGCAATACATGTAAAACATGATGATACATTCTCATGGATGTTCTTGGCTAGCCTAAACCTAGCTAACCTTATTGTGTATCTACATTATAATGTGCTTGTTTTCATGTCCGTATGCAGTTCTAAAATCTTAAGCAAAATATTCAAACACAATAACATTGCCAATTATCTTCTATCTGCCATTTTAAACATAGAAAGTATTCCCTGATACAGACATCTTAAGACACGAATAAATATTCCAACCTTACAGTTGATTTGTATATAGTTCAACCTCCATATCTTTCTTGAAGAAGCCGTTCTTAATTGTCAATCTAGATTCTATAAAGAATATGGAAAAAATCTACAAATTAACCAATAGAAAACAGCCCTCTCTATTTTACAACAAGTAGCTTAAAGGATAAAGAGAACATCTTCATAAAGAATTAAATTAACAACAAAATTAAAAACTGAAGCTGGAATTTAATTATAGTCCATTGAGTGACCAGTCAATCGCTGAAACACAAAGACAGATTGGATGGAAATAGCCAGCATAGATGTACCTTATGCATCTCCAAAGCGAAAAGGCCCAATACACACAATTAGAATGTTATGAAGAAAATATATATAAAATAATACAAATAAATGTAAACAATAAAAATAATAAATAATGATTAATTAACTAGCAATCAGTTAATGAAGAGGTATGTCCCTAGGGACATGACCGTTGGTGAAGAATGTATATGGCTAGCTATATAAGCAGGCCCTCATCGTCATTTGTAATCATCTCACTTCAAATTTCACTAAACCATTCTAGAACAGCAACCGAAATTGCAAGTAATGATGATTCTTCATCCTTCCTAGACAGAGTATCTGGTACTACGTTGTTCTTCTCTTTCTTATGTAATATATCCACGTCGAAGGCAGCGATTTTTTCAATCCACTTTTGTTGTTTTGTGGATAGTGTTTTCTGTTGGAGGACGTGTTGAATGTTAGGATATTCCAACACATAGGAAATAGTTAAGTATAACTTGGTCTAGTGTAGAGTTAGGTAAAGTGTGTTTCTTTACTTTGTACTTTTGTAACTTAGAATCTGATGGTCACGATATGTTCTAGACATGAAGTGATCCGACGGTTCATTCTTTCCTCCGTATTACCAACACTTAATCCATGGCTTAACACCCGATTAGTCCATGATTTCTATTTAAAGAGCATGGAAGGTCATTTGTAAGATGACCGTTCAACAGAGAAGCTTATGTAAATTTTCTTTGTTTTACATTAATAAATTCCCTGAAGTGGTCATGTTGGCTCAGGCCGTGGACTGTTTCCCTCTTTGAGGGTTTTAACCACGTCAAGAATACTGGTGTACTGATCTGTGATCTGTTTGTGAACGGTGTCCCTTGGGTTTCTATCTAAGGAACTTACCCTGTAAATTTCTACATGATATCAGAGCTATTTGAGAGCCACATCCGTTGGTGATCCAAATCTGAAGTCGGTACAATAGGATCCGACTGTCGTTTCCTAAATCTACATGGTATCAGAGCTATTTGAGGGTCACATCCATTGGTGAGCCAAATCTGAAGTCGGTACAGCTGCATCCGACTGTCGTTTCTTATATCTATTGTTTCTTACTGCTTTCGGGCCCAAAGGATTGCTCTATTGTGTTAGGAGCATCTGTTCCAGTGAGGAACCCCTTTCATTTCACGCAAAAAGGTTTCTGGTAGCCCTAGCTACGTCATTTTTAAGATTTGGAGGTATACAGTCTTTATTTGCAGTTTTAGTTATTTATCTCTCTATTTATTTCGGTTTATTTATCTCTCCGTTTTTATTACCGAATCTATACCTTTCATTTCTGCGTATGCTCTTTGCCCCACGACTCTGTGCGATCTAGGCAAATCAGAAATAGAAAGGAAGAATTTTTCTCATGCATATGCTCTTTTCAGCCACGCCTTAGTGTCATCTCGGAAAATCAGAAACATTGAGGAAAATATTTAGTTTCCAGGCGAAATCTAACTTTAAGCAATAAGGCTTGTTTTTTTTGCATGTTTGTTTTGGGTTGTGTGGTTTTTTTTGTTTTGTAGGCAAAAAGGGGTTTTTCAAGTAAGCACGCACCCCAAAACTTCAGTGAGTAATAAAAAAAACTGTAGAAATCTCTAAGTCTAACCTGTTAGAAATTTTTCTTGTACTATCTAGTTTATTTCACCTACTTGTTTAATTACTTAACAATTTATTTAACCATATAAATATTGAAAATAAACACAAGTGTAGAAATTTCACCTGTAGAACAAACCGATATATGCAATGTCCTAAAGCATAATACTTGTTCTACTTCTACAAAACATTAAGCAACATAATACTTGTTCTACTTCTACAAAACATTAAGCGGAAGCATAATCGAATTCATGAGCAACATCAAGTAGAAACATGCATAACTGATCAAGAGAAATAATCACACATAACACAAGATATATCCAGGGGAAAGCACCAACATAAAACCCGAACAATGTATTATCAATCAAGTGGAAATCCTCTTCACAATACAAAAAGAATTAGCTCAATAGCTATCTTGCTCTCTCTGTAATCAGAAGATGAAGATCATAGACTATCTAGGCCTCAATATATAGGCCACAAGTCCTCAAATCTCCTATATTACGCATTTCTCTTGGAAATAAATCCTTCTCCATGCAAGGAATACTTACTAAAAATATCCAAGAATCTGATAGTACACTGTCCCTCATCTGAACTCAACTGGGTCTCTGTCTGAACTGATATGCATCAGTTATCCATGTGGGAATGCTCAATTATCTGAAATAATAGTTGTCACATGCATGCAAGCATTAACAAACTATATTTCATTATTTTAACAACTTGTTAAAATAATTTAACTGGACTTGACTAAGTTAAAGTAAGTCAACTGATTCTCTCATTATAGAACTCATACTTAATTCCTCAATCAGTTGAGAAAATCAAGGATAAATTCCTCAATCAATGGGACAACTAATTGCATGTTCTTACAAAGAATTCAAATTTAATTTTCCATAATTAATTAACTCATGGAGATTAATTAATTAATATTTTAAACTGTTGTTAAGACCAAATTCGTTTTTACTTCCTATAGTTAGACCATGGACTGCTAAAAATAGGAAGGGACCCAGAAATGCTATTTTTAGAAGATTCTATTTTTAGCAGTTTCACCTCTCACCCAAGGTGGCCAAAATGCTCATTGGCCAAACTGCTATTTTTAGAAGTGTTATTTTTAGGAGTTCTATTTTTAGGAGTTCTATTTTTAGCACATTTTAAATTTAGCACTTCTTGTTGCACACTTTTCAACAACAAGTACAATCTCAACCATCTATAGATCCTCAACTAAAAGAATAGAAAAACACACAAGGGACACCGTTATTTTTGGACAATTGTCACCAAAAAAACCCAACTTGGGAAAACCGGTGCAACAATTCTGAGGGTTTTATTGTTAAGCAGCTTTTCTTGAGTACAACTGGGTGCCAAACAGGCTCACCTGATAGAGAAATCAATCTGGCAGTAATACCTCTTTTCGGAAGCAAATATTCAGCAAGTCTGCTCCACAAAAATATCTACAACGCCTCTTTGAGGCTCTTCGCCAGCCCTCTTGGCCTCTGCTTCAGCTTAGAACCCTCTCTGTCAGCTTGGAACTCTCTGCGTCAACCCTCTGATGCTCTGTGCAAGCTCTCTGGCCCTCTGCATCACTCACGCAGGCCCTCTGGCCCTCTGCGCAGTCCCTCTAGCCCTCTGTGTGGCTCTTGTTGGCTATGTAGCCTTCTCTCCCTCCGCGTTGGTCCTTTGGCACTATCTCTACCTCTCTGCTATGCACTCACTGCCCCTCACTGCAATAAATCACTAGTTCGAATTTTCTCAGCAAGCTCCACCCCAGAAAATCGAACTGACTAATCAACTTGGTGTATCTCCAACTGACCCTCAAGCCTCCTCTTATACTTTTTCTGTTGAGTCTTCAACGACTAAGATTAGATTTGGCTTGATCCATGTCATTTAGAACCTTCTCACCCAATTTTATATTAATACCCATTAATATTTTTATTTTCCTAAATTTAGACTTCGGAACCCATTAAAAATATTAATTTTTTATTTCTGGGTCTTGGAGATCTCATGTGCTTTAGCCTCTCCACCAATTTTCATGGCTAGAGCACATCCAATGCTACCTGAAATCAACACTCCCTCTTAGTGAGGAATGTGCTCTAGTAATGCTCTACCACTGAACATCACTCTAATCATCCGGCACCGGTACCTGTGTTGATGTTTGGCCTTGCTACCATAGTTTTAAAAACTGGCCTAGCTAACCGGTTATCGGTCTAACCGGCTGGTTAGCAGGCCCACCAATTGGAACTAGTGAAAAAACCTTGTTTAATAGGCTGTGTGGTGGAAAATTTGACCTAACCAGTCCTAACCATTCCTAAACGGGCCAGTTACCGACCATGCCCACCGAGGACCCACAGTGCGGCTTTTCCAAGGTAGTTTAGGGGTTTTAGAGGGAAATTAAGGGTGCTTTTCCTCCAAAAACACCCTCTCCAAGCCTTTAAGGAACAAAAACGGTGAAATGATCTTGTTTTCATGCAATACAACCTTCGACTGAGGAGGAACCAAATGATGAACAAAGCACCTGATCTAGATCCCATTGTGTTGGACGATATTGATCCAACATCAGAATGGGTGGAGGAGACTGAAGATCCTGTATTTGAGGCTAATTTTGACATCGACATGGCTTTAGCAGGGGATGAAGCAGATTTTGTGGCAGCATCAAAACCAGGATTAGTAGCGGCATCAAGGAAAGGCAAAGAACCAATGGAAGGCACTAGTCGTGCAAGTCGACAAACTCGTGCTTCCATTAGGTCCACTTATTGTTATTGGTGGCATTGCTACTAAGGTTGCAGATCAGGTTGAGGCATCCTCAGACTCTGAACCAGATGATGTCTATGTAGCTCCTGATGATGATCCTATGGCTAGTAGTGGTGATGAACTTGATGATTGATCATGTGTACATTGTAGACTTGTAGTAGGCCAATGGCCTCATAGCTTGCAGCATTGTTTTTGGACTTTATAGGCCATTTAAAGCCTCATTGCTTATGTATTTTGCTATTTTGTTGATGATATGTATCGCACTCGGTGCCATTTCGATATATTCACCTTTACATGGTATATAAATGAGCAAACTTTGCATATTTTGTCTCTATTGGCTTGGAATCATGGTTTTAAATCTTAAAAGTTTTGTTTCATTAACAATTTAACTATTTAATGTATTTTTCTAAAACCGGTTCGTTTAGACCAAACCAGTCCCAGTTAGGCCAGTTCTGGTCGGTAAACCGGTTCATTAGGTGGAATGGTCCGGTCACCGGTTCCAGTTTTAAAAACATTGCTTGTTGCCCAACATCATCAGCACTGCTGCCTCCTGTACTGCTGCCCATGGCTCTACCACTGCCACTGCTACATCTATACTGCAGCTCCCTCTACATCCCTGCTGCTGCTGGTCCTTTTTCCCAGCACTACAACGCTCTCTCATCATGCTGCATCGTGTTGCCCATAGCACTACCACTGCTAACGCTGCACTACAACTCAGTTACTGAGACGATGGTAACTGATCTACCCAACTAATGACATCCTTGTCAGGCTAGAAGCCCTCCTGAGGCTGAATCTCTCTCTATTGCTATCTTGTGCTCCCTCTGCTACCTCTGCGTTGTTGCAACAACTTTGTGCCTCTCGCACCGCTGCAAACACCTATGTGCCTTCTTGCACTGCTGCAACATCCTTTGTGCCTCTCGCATTGCTGCAACCCCCACTGCGTTGGTCCAGATCCCTGCACTCTAGCACTGCTCTGTCGCTCCATTCGCATCTGGCTTCTACCGACATCCGTCATCTTGCTACTGTCTCTCGGGACTCCCGTAGTCGAATATGATCCAAGAGTTTGGGTACCTCAAGGATCTTGCTCCACATCTTCTGTAGTCCTCCTGACTACAACTTGATGTCTCTCGACCTCTTCTTTAAAGGTACATGAGCACTCATGGCACAATCGTCACCAGTCTCTACCTCCTTCTCCACCTTAGCCGACGTTGCTTTGGAGTCAAAAGCCTCTCCCTTATTCTTCTTCCTGGGACACTGGGTTGCATAATGGCCCAGCTCCCCACAAGGGAAGCAGCTTATCTTAGAGATGTCCCTCTTCTTCCTCTTCCCTTGTTGTCCCGCAGATGCCAGAGCCGCATCCTCTTTCTTGATTCGAACTCCTTTGCTGCTACTTCCTGCCTTGGTCAGCCGTCTGATCTCTTCTTGGCGAAGAGCTGCCCACAATTCTTCCCATCCTGGATGAGTCGCTCTGCCCAAAATGCTTTGGACGAATGTCTCCCACTCCTCAGAGACTGTGTTCAGGGCGATCCTCACCATTAACTCCTGATCCAGCGTGGCCCCTATGGAATTAAGTTAGTCTCGAATCTCCTACAACCTGCTGAGGAATAGATCTATTTGCTCCCCCTTCTGCATCTGATACGATCGCAACTGATTCTCCAGTAGCATCTTTCTCTGCACGGAAGTGACTTGATACAATGTCGTCAAGGTATCCCACATTTCCTTTGTCGTATTCTTCTCGACAATATGTTGAACTACATGATCCTTGACCCCATCAAGGATTATGCACTTTGTCTTGGCCATTGCATCCTCATACCTTTCGTTATCAATTGGGTCGACTGGTATACCCACGGTTCTCAAGGCGAAAGCCTTAATGCGATGTCTATCCAAAATGAATAGGATCCTGGCCTTCTAGATGACAAAGTTGGATGCTTCGTCGAACCTGTCCTAATCCCTTAGTCCGTTCATTGCCATCTCTGCTCTTCTTTTCGACTCCCTCTGAGTCTCTACTTCCCTCCTAGAAGTTCTCTTCTAGACTCTCCCTGAGTCTCGATTTCCCTCCTAGAAATCCTCTCCTAGACTTCCTCTGAGTCTGATTTCCCTCTTGGAAATCCTTCTGCCAACAGTGAAATCGCACCTCTCCGATCTCCTTTGCGCCTGCAACACTGATCTGGATTTCTTGGCTAGAAATCCGCCTAGGTAGTGAATCCCTCTACCTTGGTTCTGTCTGGTTAGGTATTGTTCTGCTTTGACAGCAACAGCACCCACCAGCGTCACAATCCACTATCTACCCACAGCTCCCTAGGCCCCAGTAGCTGAAGAAACTAAGCCTCTTAGCTCTGCGCAATCCCGGCAAGGCTGAATCGCTCCTCTGGCCAATTGTGTCACTCCTACCTAGCTGAGCAGGATTGACATGGCTCTTCGTGAGCCTCTTCTACCTCTCACTGCTTCTGACTTGGCCCTCTCTGGCTCGAACTGATGACACAGACCCTCTGCATCACTTCTCTGCTGCTTTCTGCTTAAGAACAACTTTTGTCAATTGGGACAGTTGTTTTTGCTGCAAATTTTCTGATTTAGCTGGTACCATGTAGAAATTTCTAAGTCTAACCCGTTAAAAATTCTTCCTATACTGTCTGGTTTATTTCACCTACTTGTTTAATTACTTAACAAGTTATTTAACCACATAAATATTGAAAATAAACACAAGTACAATCTCAACCATCTATAGATCATCAACTAAAAGAATAGACAAACACACAAGGGACGCCGTTATTTTTGGACAATTGTCCCCAGAAAAATCCAACTTGGGAAAACCAGTGCAGCGCTGCAACAACTAATTTACTTTTCCTACTTATATCATAAGTTATTCATGAAATTACTTCAACAAACATTAAAATAAATATTGTTGTAGATATCACACCACAATATAGAAACAAACATATGCACACATTGACACAGTTATATTGGACTAATGTACTCGGAAAAACCCAATGTGGGAAAACCGGTGCAGCAAGGGAGGATTTTATTATTCAGCAATTTTCTTGTACAACAGGGTGCCAAACTGGCTTACCCACACATAGACAAACTTCCAACACTTTTCTAAACCCAGCGTAGGCCCTACTGACCTATGTTACAGCCTGAAACCCTCTGCGTCAGCCTTAAATCCTCTGCGTCAACCTACTGAGGCTCTGCATATCCTCTCTGGGCTTCTGCGTCACCCTGTAGCCTCTGCGTGGATGACGCAGGCCCTTATGGCTCCACGCAACCTCTACTACCTCTGTGTGGTTTCCTCTGGCTCTACATCTACTTCTTCTGCACTGATTTGTTGTCTCTTTGTTCCGTACTTGATACCTCCTGACTGCTCTCCAAACCACTGGTTCAATTTCTCAGCAAACCCTGCTCCAGAAATTGAACTAACTGGTCTCCCTCAATGTGTTCTCCAAGTGCCCCTCAAGCCTCCTCATATTTTTTCTATTGACATCTCAATGGCCGAGATTAAGTCCCTAATCAACAGCTAAAATTAGATCTGGCTTGATCCATGTCTTTTGGACCATTCTAACACAGTTCATATTAATACACATTAATATTATATTTTCCCTAAGTTTAGACTTAGGGACTCCATTAAAAATATTAACCATTTTAATATCTCGTGATCTGTTTAGAATCTGCCCAAACCCTTTCTGGGTATTGAAGATCTTATGTGCCCCAACCTCTCCACCAAATTTCGTGGCTAGAGCACATCTGATGCTACCAGAATCAACAAGCGCCCCACTAGCTTTAGAATCTGCTATTTGCCCATAGCTCCCTACGCCCCAGTAGCTGAAAAAACTGAGCCTCTTAACTCTGCGCAATCTCGGCAAGGCTGAATCACTTCTCTGGCCAATTGCGTCACTCCTACCTGGCTGAGCAGGATTGACGTGGCTCTTCATGAGCCTCTTCTGCCTCTCACTGCTTCTGACCTAGCCCTCTCTCTGGCTCGAAATGATGACACAGCCCTCTGTGTCACTCCTCAGCTACTTTCTGCTTAGGAACAACTTTTGTCACTTGGGACAGTTGTTTCTACTGCAATTTTTCTGATTTAGCTAGTGCCTTCAGCTCTCTTGTGATTTGCAATGCTCTCATACCATGTAGAAATTTCTAAGTCTAACCCATTAGAAATTCTTCCTGTACTGTCCGGTTTATTTCACCTACTTGTTTAATTACTTAACAAGTTATTTAACCATATAAATACTAAAAATAAACACAAGTACAATCTCAACCATCTACAGATCATCAACTAAAAGAATAGACAAACACACAAGGGACATCGTTATTTTTGGACAATTGTCCCCAGAAAAACCCAACTTAGGAAAACCAGTGCAGCAGTTCTGAGGGTTTTATTATTAAGCAGTTTTTCTTGAGTATAACCAAGTGCCAAACTAGCTCACCCGACAGAGAAATTAATCTGGTAGTAATACCTCTCTTCAGAAACAGATATTCGGCAACTCTTCTCCATGAAAATATCTCCAACGCCTCTTTGAGGCTCTGCGTCAGCCCTCCCGGCCTCTGCTTTAGCCTAAAACCCTCTGCGTCAACCCTCTAATACTCTATGCATGCTCTCTGGCCCTCTGCGTCACTCACGCAGGCCCTCTGGCCCTTTGCGCAATCCCTCTGGCCCTCTGCGTGGCTCCTACTGGCTTTGGGTAGCCTTCTCTTCCTCTGTGTTGGTCCTTCGACACTATCTCTGCCTCTCTACTATGCACTCACTGCCCCTTGTTGCAACAGATCACTATTTCAAATTTTTTCAACAAGCCCCACTCCAGAAAATCGAACTAACTAATCAACTTGGTGTATCTCCAACTGACCCTCAAGCCTCCTCTTATACTTTTTATGTTGAGTCTTCAACGACTAAGATTAGATTTGGCTTGATCCATGTCATTTAGAACCTTATAACCATGTTTTATATTAATACGTTTAGACTTAGGAACCCATTAAAAGTATTAATTTTTTTAATATCTCTGTAACCGGGTGGAATTTCGCCAAACCATTTCTGAGTCTTGGAAATCTCATGTGTTTTAGCCTCTACGCCAGTTTTCATGGCTAGAGCACATCCGATGCTACCCGAAATCAACAAACCCCCCCCCCCCCTCCTCTTTTCCAAAAATTATTAACTTTTTAAACTAGCTCACTTGGTCCAAAGTTACTTTATTAGAATAGAAGTCTTGAGTTCAAGTCTTTTTTTGTTGAGTTACTTTTTCAAAAAACACATATAACTTATGTTTTAAAGTTACTTTATGTAAAAGTGTTATCACCCATTATAAAAAGTGAATCACTTATAATTCTAAAGTGACTTCGTCTTTTATTTAAGTTACAATTTAATAGGTAGCTCATAAAGTACCCCATTATAAAAGTGACTTTCACTTATTTATAAAAGTAGGTCACATAGAGTAATCTTGATGGAGGTAAGATGGATATTCAGTGAAGGCTCCTTGTCTAGGATTAAATGAATGAACTAGTGGAGTCGCCACCCAAACAAGAAACCAACCAGAAAGTCCAGGTGTAGAAAGTGAAGATGAAACGATTAGATGAGAGAGATGACGAGAGTTGGGATGATGAGAAATGAAGAGACAAAATGATGCCAAAAAAAAGAGATGAAATGTTGTAAATCCAAGGTCCAATAAATTGGTCCTTGGTGGCAATGCCAAGAAGTGTTAGCTTTGTCGGTTTGAATGAGAGATGAAAAATGAGAAGAATGATGAGGAAATGTCGTTGAAACACCGAGAATAAAATATCCCCAACAACAACGCCAAAAATATTGTGTTGCTTAACGAGCTAATGAATGGCGGAAAAGATGAAATGATTAGAAAAATGTCGTGAGGACCAAGGACAGAAAAACTCTATCCCCGGCCATGGCGCCAAAAATGTTGTCGCACAAAGTGTCTAAGCACCGCAACAACGCTCAGAATAAGGGTTGTCACTCTAATCCTTACTCCATTTAGACCCTCTCCTAGACAGGTCAAGGGGGTAATCCCTAAGGTGAATGAATGAGAATAGCCTGTGAAACACAGGCTCTAGGAGATTTAAAGATGGACAACTTTACGAATATAAATGAGTCATGGTTGACTGAGATGGATAGATCTAATAAAATAAGACACAATCACAAGATAAAAAAGGATTTTAGACTAGTGCCTTTATACTCAATTAACCATAGACTAAGTAAAAACAAGTTATCCAAAGCAATTTATAAATATGTCAAAGCGACAATCACGAATAATTAAACGTCAACGCACAAAACCTTATCATGCAAGATATTCTAGCAATTAAATCCTGTGAAGAATTATGAAATTTAAATGTTAAGCAATGATTCCAAATTTAAAATGATTTTCATTAATAACCCAGATCTAAAATAATTTATCATTCTCCAATAACCAATGATTTCAAAACATCAATCGCACCTCACAATAAAGAAATGAATACCACGAAACGACACCAAGGAACTTTAAATTTGAATGTTAATTGTCCCTTAGGTAAATGCTAAGCTTATGAAACAATGCTTAATGTGGCAAATGAATTTTTTAATGTGACTAAAAAATCAAATCAAAAAGCCTTTAATCAAATTTAAAAAAAATTATGGGTCGTAGGCCACATAAAAAAATTAAAATTTTTCAAATAAGAAAGTGATTCTTTTGATTTATTTCATTAGCAATCAAAGTCACAAAAAATGAATTTTTTTTAACTTCTTAGATTTTTAAATGTTTTTTTTTTATTTTTTAAATTTTTAAATTTTTTAAAATAAAATTTTTGAAAAACAAAACCAAAATAAATGAAAAAAAAATCAAAACATAAAAACCAAGAAAAAAAAAAATTAAAATAAAATTAAAAATGAAAGGAAATCAAAATCAACATCAAAAAAACATAAGTAAAAATAAAAAAAGAATATGTGAAATCAAAAAAAGACAAACAAACAAAAAAATAATCAAATTTTAAATCAAAATGAATCTAAAAGACAATAAAATAAATCTAATGCCACATAAACCTAACCTAACGCATACAAATGAAGTAATGAAAAGAAAAGAAATCGAAATGTTTTACTTTGTTGTGTAGGTCGAAACAGCGACAGAAAGGAGGGGCTGTGAGCAAGGATATGACGGTATAGTGACAGAGGCAACGAGCAGCTCGACGAAAGGGCAATGGAGTTGCAACGAGAGCAGTTGTCAGATGGAAAGAGTGTGGGAGAGAAGCAAGGAATGACGAGGAAGAAAGAAATGATGTGGATAGGTGAGGAGGCTAGAGAGGAATGCTTGGAGGCGGAGCAGTGGAAGAGAAGGGATGCAGATAGCAAGGAAAAAGCGAGCTCGGGTAGAGATGGAGAGGTATGCAAGTTGTCGTGGGTTAGAAAGGGAGGGAGTTGCAAATGCAGAAGACGAGGGCACACGGAGGAGCAACAGATCGAGAGGATGAGGCAGTCGGTTTTCGAGCAGGGTTTTGCAGCAAAACAATGGGATTGGAAATTTACAACAAACGGCTAGAAAACCCCAGACACCACAAGAAGATGAAGGATGGAGAAATGGAGGGATAAGGGGTTTCAAAAAAAAAATTGAAATTTGCAGCAAAAAAAAAACACCAGGCAGCAGATCGAAAAAACCAACCAACAAAGAAATGATAGCCCAAAAACTTAAAAATTTCATAAACAAACAAAAACAATAAAAATAAAATAATAAATAATAAATTTGATTTAAAATGATGTTTTCCTTTTGCTTCAGATTTATCCCTAAACCCTTATGAGAATTTCAGATCCAAGAAATTTTAAACCCTTGGACTGCAAAAAATTTGAATATAACCCTGGAAAATTATGCTGATAAACCCCTGAGAACCAGATCTGTTAATTTTAAGTATGTCCTATGCTTAGAGAAATTTATTTAAATTTTCATAGTTAGCTTAATATCTTTTCTAGATTAGCAATCACATCAGCATTAAAGTAAACTGCAGATAGAACATAAACATAAATCACAGAAGACATGCCAAGACAAGAGGACACAAGATGTGGCGCTAGCTAGGGACAAACCCCAATGTGGGGAAACCCTTGATAAATTCTTCTTATATGTTCTTCAATAGTTCAGCAAAGAGAGAGATAGTAAATTTACAACAGTAGTCAACACTTCGACTTGCTAGATAAGAAAATCGATCATCTCTACATGAGCTCAGTTGAAGTCATGCTGCTTCAACTGATTCTCCAAGGTGACTCCTTCACCTGTAATTGTGTTGGATCTCGTCCATGTGCTACACCTCCCCGTGTTGCGCCATGCTACAACATCATACCATGTTCCTAAGTTGCACCATCTTGCTCCACTGCTGAGTTGTACCTCATCACGTTGTACACAACTTGCTGCTCATAATCATCATGCTAATGCACTAGCTGTCACTGCTTTATGAGATAGGTCATCAACATTTAGTGCTCTTCCTTCATACAGTCAACAATGCAGGTCTTCAAGGTGAGGCTCTACCACTTGAGCGATCCTTAGATCAAATTGTGTTGCTGGCCATGGCCTACAGCCTAGCCCCGCAACAAGTTAAGCCTATGATTATTGAGTCCAACAAGATTGACTCAATTTGAATATACATAAGGACAGTTTTCTTCATTGTAATGACAACCTTATAAACTGTCCTCATGAACAACCTCATCATTGCACTGTCACCGCACTTCTATAACACAGTCTTTGATGCTGTCATGATGAATGGTTAGGGCACTTCTTGGTTGTAGCTTAGGGATCCAAACAACCCTAAAACAGCAACCTCTAGTTCCTCTTTATTGCGGATTCTATTGCCCCTCAAGAATAACATTAACTTGCCCAAACAATCCTTAAATAGCCCACATTGTCACCTAGAGCAATGTGGCATTATGATAGTTGCTTAGATGACAGTAACAAGTCTCTTAGAGCTGCGTATAAGGTCATTTTGTTGCGGAATAAGGGCTGCACATAATAGTGGCTAGGGCATCATCCGAAATTGTGTCTAAGACCTTTCCTTGACAACGTTTAGAAGGAGATTCTTCAGGCAGCATATAGGTCCTCCCTTGACTGCGTATAAGTCTCCTTCAGGATTGCAGATTAGGGCTCCTCAACAAAGGATAGATTAGGTCTCTTTTGATAGCGTTTAATCCTCCTTTGTGCAGCATATAGAAGCCTCCTTCAACTACAGATATAGGGTTGTATTTAGACCTTCTTTTGCTACATAATAGGACCTTCGGTAGTGCTCCTTCCAACTGCTGCTATGCCTCATTTATGGCTGCGGCTAAGGCTTATTAAGGCCTCCTTTATACAGCATATAAGGATCCTCCTTGACTGTGTCTATAGGGCTTGCGTCTAGATGTCCAGCGTATAGATCTCTCCATGGTTGAAGCTTGATCTTCATTAGGGCAGCGTAGAGGTCTCTATTAGGCCCCTATACAACTAGTGTAACCCCTTATTGTTATTAGGACAACCCCCTTATTATATTGTTGTACCCATGTAGTCCCCATATTGTTACTATTGTGCCCTATAGAAGCCCACTATTGTTATTATTGTGCCCTTACATTATTATTTTTATGTTCGGCTCTAATTATATTATGACCCCTTAAACTCCTATATATAGAAAGGAGGTCTTGTCATTTGTATCATCGAAGAATTATTCATTTGTGTAATGTAAAGGAGGTTGCCCCCTCGAAGAGGCTGAATTCTAAGGCATTGATCTATCTTTTCTATTTTTTTGTTGGCTGGTTTCATAACATTTGATATCAGAGCTTTGGATTCTAGGGTTTCGCTGCTCCAAACAGATCATCGTGGCGTTTTCGCTATAACTTTTTTCTGCGACGTTTCAGAAGCGAAAAAAAACACCTTTGAGACGAAATAGCACTAAACCTCGGGTCTGAATTTCAGAGCTTTTTGCACTCTATTTGCGGAGATATGATCTGAGGAAGTTGGTCTTTTTGCAAACCCCTGAATTACATTCCAAACAGGTGACCTGGGGAAAATCGTCATAACTTTCTCTTTGAACATTGGATTGAAATTTTGTAAGAAGGTACATAAAGAGGACGGACTGTAGTTTCTTGTATATATTTTTTAGAGCCAAAGGTCGAAACAGTGACATGTGGCACTTCATATAAGTTTGCTCTTCTGGAAACGTATATAATCAGGTCATCTTGGAAGATTGTGGATAACTCTTTCTTCGAGAATCCAATTTTGGTCAGACTGGTGGCATTAGAAAGAAGACACAGAGGGCTACTACAGGTCACAATTTCATAACTAGAAGAGCCAAAATTACAAAGTTGTAGTCGTTTCAAGATCGAACTCCTAAAATCAAGAAAAGGTGATATGATGAAGTTTGATGGCAAGGATCCTGCTATGGATACTTCAAATGGAGCAATATTTTGATCTACATGGTGTACCACTGTTACAAAAGGCATGTATTGCATCTTCATATTTAGAACCGGATCAATTTTTATGGTATAAAGGGCTTTGTTCTCGTAAACAACTTGTTATGTGGTCAATTTTCACGGAGGATATGATAGCACATTATGAAGATACAAAGAGAAACACCTTCTTTAGCCAATTGATAAATCTCAAACAAAAGTGTTCAATGGTAGAGCAAATTGAGGACTTTCAAAAATTGAATATAAAAGTAAATGATATTCCAGAGAAGCAAAGGATTGATGTCTTCATAAGTACTTTAAAGGATAACATTCAACACAAGGTTCGTGCTTGGGAACCTAATTCATTGGAGAAGGCATTTAGGTGGGCAAGAAAAATTGAAAGCGAAATTATGGAAACAAGGAATCCCACCACTCACGACTATAATTATGGAAGTGTTTCTTCTCTTAGCCTTCCACAACCTACAAGGGTTACACCACAACAAGTGGAAGAAAAAATAAAATAAAGAGCTTTGTTACAATTGTGATAGCAAATGCGCTAAAGGTCATAAGTGTGCTGAGAAGAAACTATTTTATATAGAGTATGAAGAGGAGGAAGAAAAAGATCAAGAAACATCAAAAGAAGAGGATATACGCCAGGACCCAACCCGAGAGAAAGAAGAAATGAGTCTAACCATATCTTGTAAAGCATTGGCAAGAATTACCACTCCTAAAACTCTCAAGATAGAAGGACATATCAAGTGAAAGATCACATCGAGAAAGAAGAAATTAATCCAAACATATCATGTAATACATTGGCCGAAATTACCACTCCTCAAACTATCAAGATAGAAGGACATATCAAGAAGAAAAAAGTTCAAGAAGTGAAAGATCACATCGAGCAACAAGAAATGAATCTGACCATATCTTGTAAAGCATTGGAAGAAATTACCACTCCTCAAACTCTCAAGATAGAAGAACATATCAAGAAGAAAAAGGTTCAAGCAGTGAAAGATCACATCGACCATCAACACCAACTTCTCCAACTTTTAAGGATAACACCACTTTGGTGCAGAATCGAATGAAACAACAGATAGGTCAACATCGCAGTGAAAAAAGTTTTGATGTAGGTGATTGGGTATTTTTACAGCTACATCTCAAGCAAACTATTTATGAGAAAGAAATATTGGCAATATTACATGCACTTAAGAAATGGAGACCTTACCCAATGGGAAGACACTTCAAGGTAAAAATGGATCATGATAGTCTTAAACACTTTTTAGAACAAATATTATCTTTAGAAGAACAGAAAAAATGGGTCACAAATATGTTGGGTTATGTCTTTGACATCATCTACAGAAAAGGGAAGAAAATTTTTTGTTGCAGATGCACTCTCAAGAAAGGATGAGGATGTGGAAGCATTGTTTTGTGTTATTTCTATTATCCAACCAGATTGGATAAATGAAGCAAGGGATGAATGGAAGAAGGACAAGAGTGTGGCCACTCATTCAAAAGTTGCAGAACATCCCAATTCAAACAATATTGCCAGAACCTTGAAGAGGAAGGAAAAATCATATTGGAGAACAGGAGCAGTCACAGAAACAAGAACCCGACAGCTACGAAATCGATCAATTTCAGAGTATCTCATCAAGTGGAAGAACTTACCCACTGAAGATTCCACATGGGAGGATAAGAATTATACAGAAGCATCAAGAACTACTCAAGCATTGAGGACAACACTTTCTGAAGGAGAGGGGCATGTTAGGCCCCCTATACTACTAGTGTAACCCCTTTTATTATAGTACAACCCCTTTATTATATTTTTGTACCCATGTAGTCCCCATATTGTTACTATTGTGCCCCATAGAAGCCCATAATTGTTATTATTGTGCCCTAACATTATTATTGTTATGTCGGCTCTGATTATATTATGACCCCTTAGACTCCTATATATAGAAAGGAGGTCTTGTCATTTGTATCATCGAAGAATTGTTCATTTGTGTAATGTAAAGGAGGTTTACCCTCGAAGAGGCTGAATTCTAAGGCGTTCAACTATCTTTTCTATCTTTTTCTGAGTTGGTTTCATAACAGTCTCCTTCATGACAGCATATAGGATAGGGCATCGTCTAGAACAGTGTATCCTCTTTCGGTCTCTCCTCCCAGCAAAACCCAAAGACAAGTGGGGAGGAAGACATCACCAAGAGGATGAGTGTCTAAATGACTTGAAGTCCTCCTTTATTTAGACTAAAACGTTGAGCACAAGTGGGGTTTATTTGGTTGTTGGCCGACCTTGACGAATTGTCCCATAACACAAATAAATTCATATTTCCATGAATACTTATCGGAATCGGATGATCTTTAGATCAATCCTACACCTCTCGATGAGAGGGATCCAAAAAAATATCAACTGCCATTAATAAGATGACCCACATGGAGTTTGGCTCTAGTTGCCAATTTTAACACACCCTTTCAACTAGGGAGAACTCCATCTGTTGATCCATATGTCCGACTGTACTATCTCTGCCCTCAGTGCCCTACACTGCTCTGCTCTGCTCTGCTTAATTCTGCTCTACTCTGCTCTGCTTAATTCTGCTCTGCTCTACTGAACCATGAAGAAGAAGAATCAATCGAGAATGTCTCATACCATTCTCTACTAACCCGAAGTTAGTTTCATCTTACTGACCCGAAGTCAGTTTTATTGATCCCAAATCAATATCACAAGAGAGTGTCTCAAATCACTCATACTGACCCCAAATCAGTTACATTGATCCCAAATCAATTACATTGATCCCAAATCAATGGAGGTCATCCTAGCATAGGGAGTATGGTAGATACAACGATGCGTCCATCGATAGTACTACTATGGTCCCTAACCTTATTTCCCTTCTCATTGATCAGATGAGAGGTACTTCCCATGAGTCCCAGACTGCATGGATAGGATGCCTCGATAGGAGAACTAATCATCCTATCCACAGGAGAACGAATCGTCTTGTCCCACAATCGCCACGAGAGAACTAATCATCCCGACCCACAAGAGAACTATTCATCCTGTTCCACAGTTGCAACGGGAGAACTAATCATCTCGACCCACAGGAGAACTAATCATCCTGTTCCATAGTCGCCACGAGGTATCACAGAGAAAGGTTGAACCTGTCACCCTGTACATAGCGCACCACTAAGGGAGGGTGAGTTTCCCTGCGGTCGTATGTCGCTCCAGTAAGTACCCCAAGCCCCCTAGAGCTCCCAGAGCTCAGTGCATGCAACATGCAGGACACTTATACGAAGGTCTCTCAACGACTCCAAGTTGTTCGGGAAAATCACAGATTTTACCTTTCCCCGTGGCTTTGACAAAGTGTCTGCGACCTGTACATCAATCTCAATGCGATGGAGCCTCCTCACTCAACGACTTATCATATCCCAGATAAGGTAGTATTTGATGTCTATCTGTTGGAGCAATCATCGAATACAGGATTCCTCAACAATCGAATCCCCCCGTGGTTGTCACAGAGGATCACAATGGTTTTCATCATGTGTACAAACAGCGCACTGAAGATCTTCCACAACAAGGCAGCTTCATACAAGATCATACTCGTAGCTATGTATGTGGTCTCAGTGGTGCTTATAGCAACCGAATTCTGCTTCTTGCTCATCCATGATATCAAAGCAGAACCCAAAGAGAATCAACACTCAGAAGTGCTCTTGAGATCCTCCACATTGCCTAACTAGTCAGCATTTGAACAATCATGCAGCTTCATATTTCCAGCAGTGTATCTCAATCCATGAGATTGTGCCCCAAAGACATCTCAGAAGATTCTTGGCACAAATCTAGTGAGGCTTAACAAATATGAGCTCACCATGCTAACTGCAAAACATATATCCAGACAGAAGTTCACCAACAACATCAATGCAAATGAGTTTATGAAACTCAGGGGCATTTCCCAAATCTGGTCCGGCATCACCACCATATAACTTCTGAAAGTTAAGATCCACGAGGTAGTCACGGGCTTGCAGTTTTACCTTTCCACATCCGGAATCCAACTCCCTCTTACTTTTGCAAACGAGAAGGTCTGCACCTACTAGAAATAGGACGTCCTCAGAAGGTGTCGGTATGAGAGGTTTATCATCCACAACCTTCAAACAATGGTTTGGATCAACTTCACTTTTAGTAAATCTCAGCTTCATCAGATAGCTATCAATCCTCTCATATTAGGTCCGAGGTGTTTTACTTCAAGCCATAGAGGGCTTTCTTCCTCCTGCATACATGAGATTCCCAATCATGAATCTCAAAGCCCTCGGGTTGTTCCAAACCTGTGGACTTGCTACATGAGGGGAATGGTCCCCTTATAAGATTTTCCTTTGGTACATCTCAGACATGTGCCTTCATGCTCTTCTCGAATTCAGATATCCCAATCACCATCTGACTCACATCGGGTAGGGCCCCATAATAACTAGACCTCCGGTGCTACAGATGAGATGTGTCAACTAACATGGTCCCCAATGGACCATCCTGCAACTTGATACAAATTGCCAACCCTGAACCCATGAGTAAAAGCATCTTTGAAAATTTCATTTTCAAACACGTACCTTTTCATCGATGAATGCCACCCTGTAACCATTGACTTCCATTGCCGAAATGGACACCAGATTCTTCCTGCGATCATGTACACAAAAGAGATTATGTAAATGAATAGAGTTACCCTCATTCAATTGAGGGGTAACATTTCCTACACCCTTTCTGGGATAGGTGGCATCGGCTCCAAGTATAGTCCCACGATTGTTTCCATCTCTACCAAATTAGTGAGAGCACCCTTCTATCCATTGAAGTGCTCTGGGGCACTACAATTAATAAGCCAGATTCCCAAAGAATCTGAAGGAGAGGGCCAATACAAGATAACGCTTCTTTATCTTATCAAAAACAACATTTGATTCTTCATACATGGTTCCTTGCTTTTGCTGAAGAGTCAGTTGTTTCCTTGATGACCTACATTACCTGTCAGTCCTCTGACCATTAAAGATGTCCCTAGAATGATTGTTATCATCATCAAGTGATGTGTCCCTACTATTCGAACACTCCTTCGCATAATGACCGAACTAGTGAACTAGTTATCTGCCTTTCCTTCCACCCTGAGATCTGGTCTTCTCAATGAAGTGATCTTTAGGTAGGCCATATTCCGCTGCGCCATACTGATAATATTATTTGCTTCGATTTCACCCTCGGTGAATTTGAAGAAGGATGAGGAACCCATTGATCCTTTTGTCCTTTCCTAACTGTCTTCGGTGATTTCTCTTTCACTCTTGCTTATGCATTGTCTTCACCTCAGCTCTGATACCATGTTAATTTTAGGTATGTTCTATGCTTAGAGCAATTTATTTAAATTTTCATAGTTAGCTCAATATCTTTTCCATATTAGCAATCACATCAACATCAGAGTAAACTGCAGATAGAACATAAAAATAAATTGCAAAAGACATCCCAAGACAAGAGGACACAAGATGTGGCGCTAGCCAGGGACAAACCCCAATGTGGGGAAACCCTTGATCAATTCTTCTTATATGTTCTTCAATAGTTTAGCAGAAAGAGAGAGAGATGGTACATTTACAACAGAAGTCAACACTTCGACTTTCTATATAAGAGAATGAGATCAATTGAAGACATGTCGGTTCAACTGATTCTCCAAGGTGACTCCTTCGCCTATCATTGTGTTGCATCTCACCCATGTGTTGCACCTCACCGTGCTGCACCATGCTACAACATCATACCATGTTCCTAAGTTGCACCATGATGCTCCACTGTTGAGCTATACCTCATCACGTTGTACACAATTTGTTGCGCTTAATCATCATGCTGCACACATCATGTTGTTGCACTAGCTGTCACTGCTTTATGAGATAGGTCATCAAAATTCAGTGCTCTTCCTTCATACAGTCAACAATGCAGGTCTTCAAGGAGAGGCTCTACCACTAAAGTGATCCTTAGATCAAATTGCGTTGTTGGCTATGGCCTACGGCCTAGCCCAACAGCAAGTTAAGCCTATGATTATTGAGTCCAACAAGATTGACTCAATTTGAATATACACAAGGACAGTTTTCTTCATTGTAATGACAACCTTATAAACTGTCCTCATGAACAGCCTCATCACTGCACTGTCACCACACTTCTATGACACATTCTTTGATGCTGTCATGATGACTGGTTAGGGCACTTCTTGGTTGTAGCTTAGGGATCCAAACAGCCCTAAAACAGCAACCTCTAGTTCCTCCTTATTACCGATTCTACTGCCCCTCAAGAATAACATTAACTTGCCCAAACAGTCCTTAAGTAGGCCACGCTATCACCTACAGCAATGTGCCATTATGACAACTGCCTAAATGACCGTAACAAGTCTCTTAGAGCTGCGTATAAGGTCTTCTTGTTGCAGAATAAGGGTTGCACATAACAGTGGCTAGGGCATCATCCTAAATTGTGTCTAAGACCTTTCCTTGATAGCGTTTAGGAGAAGCTTCTTCAAGCAGCATATAGGTCCTCCCTTGACTGTGTATATGTCTCCTTCAGGATTGCGAATTAGGACTCCTCAACAGCAGATAGATTAGGTCTCTTTTGACAGTGTTTAGTCCTCCTTTGTGCAGTGTATAGAAGCCTCCTTCAACTGCAAATATAGGGTTGTATTTAGACCTTCTTTCGCTGCATAATAGTACCTGCAGTAGGGCTCCTTCCAACTGCGGCTATGCCTCTTTTGTGACTGCGGCTAGGGCTTATTAATGCCTCATTTATACAGTGTATAAGGATCCTCCTTTACTACGTCTATAGGGCCTACGTCTAGATGTCCATCCTATAGATCTCTCCATGGCTAAAGCTTGATCTTCATTAGGGCAGCGTAGAGGTCTCCTTCATGACAGCGTATAGGATAAGGCATCCTCTAAGGCAGCATATCCTCTTTAGGTCTCTCCTCCCACCAAAACCCAAGGACAAGTGGAGAGTAAGAAATCACCAAGAGGATGAGTGTCTAAATGACTTGAAGTCCTCCTTTATTATACTAAAACGTTGAACACAAGTGGGGTTTATTTGGTTGTTGGCCGACCTTGACGAATTGTCCCATAACACAAATAAATTCATACCTCCATGAATACTTATCAGAATCGGATGATCTTTAGATGAATCCTACACCTCTCGATGAGAGAGATCCAAGAAAAATATCAGCTGCCATTAATAAGATGACCCACATGGAGTTTGGCCTTACTTACCAATTTTAACAAGATCTTACTCTCCAGGGCCTAGATCTGGACTCTACACAAATTTTTCCTTCAGATCTGTAGCTGCACGACAACAAGAAAACACCCAAACAATATATACAATAATAAAAACTAAAACCCAAAAAAACCAATGTTAGAAAAATAATTACAAAATTTACAAACAATAAGCTTTAATCAGTCAGATCTATCATTAATGCGGCCAACACAAAAAAAAATATACTATATATATATATTAAAATTAAAAGATGTGCTAACTCGAAACCCTTCATGTATCACCAATAAAATCTTATGATAAGCTCAGAGCTAATTTAGCTAAGCTCTTCTAGTGACACAGATCGTGAGTTGGCTGGTCCAACTGAAAACTTCGTCTAATCTCGAGGATCTAAAATCAAAATTTCCCTGTAAAACTCTATCCATCCATAAAAATAGAGCGAGAAAATAATAATAAAACTCGGACAAATAGAGATACATGTTATTAGGTTCAAAATTTAGATAAGTATTCAAACCCCATCCACTAAGCAAGATACATGTACTCAAATCACTCTTTAGAAGCTATCATCAATGGCTTTAGAAAAAAAGTATGCATGAAAACAATACATCTTACAGTGTTTCCATGAAGAGTAACACCAACAAAACTTAACCCCAAAGTCTTTCTTTACTATCCAAAAAAAAGATTACACAAGAGCTTCTTTTTAGGCGCACAACTCAAAGGTCAGATAGATCGACTAACAAATAACTACTTATTTAAAGATAAATCCTCCAACGGCTAGTCCAAGTGATCTATGTCAAAGCAATCTCGACCGTTGATGAGGATTAAAATTTCTTTTAATCTCATCCGTCAAAATATTTAAATATTTTGAGAAATTCAAAATTTTCAATTAAATGGATTTTAATTTATTCAAAAATTAAATTTTTGAGTTAATTTCCCCCAAAATTTGACTTTGATTTAACCCCTAAGGATCAAAAGTAAAATTTATCAAAATAATTAATTTACCTTAGTCCAAGGACTTTTAAAATTTAATTTTTAAGGACCCACGAATTTTGCCTTTGGAGAATTCAAATTTACCTAGGACCTAGAATTAATTAAATTTCTGGCTTAGGATTTTAATTAATTTTTTGACCAAAAAATTAAATTAATTACCTATGAGGGGATAAATTATTTTTCCAACCCTCAAGGCACTTCACATCATGATTTTCATATTTTTTACATTCTAAGGGGGAAAACCCATTTGTAATAGACCCTCGCAGACTGTCCATTTCTGCGACACAAATATAATCCAGCAGACCAAGCAATTTGTAATAAAATAACCTAACCAAATAGTTAGGATTATTCTCAACTTACTTTACATAGACTCTATCTAAAACACTAGGACTCGCCTAAGATCTTAGCGACAAAATCCATTCCAGCTTTGGGGTAATACTAGAGGAAAACTCTGCCGACCATCTGAAAATGGATAGGTGAGACCAAAAACCTTCCAAAATGGAGATCGACTAGAAAAGTAGGTTTACCTAGGTCATTACATACATGACATGGATCTGCTGAGATTATGTACATTATACACATGCAGAAAAGGTTTACATAACATCTTGGAAGTTAGGCTGATAATGATAGCTAGACGGCACGGACACATCAATCAAGTGGTATCCCTTTTGCGAAAAAAGGGGGTGTACTACTACGGGTCATTGACACATAGTGGTCAACAGAGTCGAGGATAATTATGAAGAAAGATTTAGTTTCTCATTCAAAGAGGCTCCAAAAGTCAACTTTGTCCAATGCTAGAGGAAAGAGAAGAAAAGTGACTTTCAAGCATTTATACTTCATAAAAGTGATGCAAGCTTATCAAGATAACATAATAAGAAAATTGACTTTCAAACATTTATACTTCATACAAATGATTCAAGCTTATCAAGATAACATAATCTCTAGGAGATTTCATTCATCTAACAATGGCCCATACAATGAACAAGCTAAATAGATACATAATTCCACATTTCATACATGCAGCAATTAGCCCTAATTATAGAAAAATTCCAATGTATGCAGCAACAAGAAAATAACGTTAAATTTGCACTTACAATATTAGAAAGTATATCCAACCAGCATCACATTTGCACAATAAGAAGCTCCAAGATAGAAATAGCCCAAATCCATACATTAAAATTCATCCATCATCCAAAATAGTCCTCCAAGGAAAAAGTGTGAAATTCTCTAAAGATATAGAGATCCCAAGTCAAGTGATGATACAAATGAATCCAACTAACTCTTATTTATACACCAATTACAAGTTCGATTTAGCTAATGAACCTACATTAGCGCCTAAAAATAAAATAACGTGCAAATGACATAACTTTGGTGACAAGCCCAACAAACTAGCTCACAAATGAAAAGATGAGCTTCTCAAGAGGAAAAATAATAATCTTTCGATGTCGTAGGGACCTCTAAGAGGCCTGATGAGGTCCATGGGTGCCATAATGAAGAATAGGACCCTTAATGAAAAATAACATGTGGTGCTCCAAATGACTATGGGGGCACACAAGTGTCCTCATGGATCTCCAAACAAGTCAAAGATGCTTGTAGGTTGCCTACAAGGGCTAGGATGACAATGTAGGAGATGCCAAATCATCGTAAAAGTCTTGGATCGTCTGCCAAGTGTGGTGTAGACCTGGGGTTAGTTGGGCATGATGGATCAAGTGCATCCTCCTCGTCCAATAAGTAATCTATGAGCAATCTCTGAATGGTTGTGGGGATCTATGACATGCAACCTGCTACTATGGAGGCCCATGGCTCTCAATGCTCACCTTATATGTGCCAATGTAGCCCTCTGGAGGATTAGGGCCCCTTATAGGGAGTCAAACCCCAAATAAAAACCATTTGCAACCCTGCATAAGATCCAATGTGTCCCCTAAGCTTCTAATACAAGTCATTAGAGACATCGAGAGAATGAGCTTACCTAATCATGGACCACACATGGGGATTTCATAATGGCCAATCCTTCCATAATGGGCGTTGGGTGTACCAATTTTGCCTAAACTCCTAATGGGGTTAACCAAGTGCCCTATTAAGTGGTTTCTGCTTCTGAAGGGGATAATATAGTCAAGGTACATTCGTCAAAAGGTGGTGGCATGTGACAAATAGGTAAATGAGATAGGGAAAGAGAGGGAGCAACCTTGGGTCACATGCTGGGGCATAGGGGTAGCTAATAGGAGGGAAGCCCACACTTGAGTTTATAAGGTATAAGAGGGAGCAATAGTGGTACATGAGGTGCCCTGACCTTGGTTTTTCCACCCTTCTTTATATGTCTTTTGTCTTTTTATTATTTTATTTGATTACTGCTCGGGGTTGAAGGGGTTAGAGCATGATGTATAATATATAGTGGTGAACTCCCACTTTAAGGTGGGGTGGTTCATCACGCACCAGGGGTTGGGACAATCATGGATTCTTATATGATGAGGGAGGTTCATAGAACCTGTTGGAACCAGGGTGATATTCATGATGATGGGGTGGAGCTTCATGTAATGGCTTTTGCCGACGTTCTAAAAAATTGTCTCGGCCATCTTTTGCATTTCGTGGTACTTTTCCTGTTGACTGTGGCCATATATGCTTTTGACTTTCTTTTTAGCTGCATCAACCTCCGGGCTTCATTCCAAGCCATGACCCAAGGTATGGGCAAGGGGAAGGGGAGAGTTGACCCTATGTGGACCCGATGGAGGAATGTGGACCCAGGTGGGAGAAGTGATGGATGGGATAATAATGAATGGAAAGGGGGTAATGTAAGCAAATAGGGGAGTGGGACCACGCAACCAAAATTGGCGTTTCCCATGAAATACCATCCCTTAAACCAAGTGGTCAGAAAAAGAGATCCCACAGGACTAGAATCCAAGGTTAAGTCCTAAAAGGGGTTTAGGAGACAAAACCACAAACCTAGCCCATTCTTTCCACCGAATCCCCCCATTAATCCATACCCAGAAGTGTCCATGACAAGCAAACTACAAGACTAAATTTCAAAATGGCAAGGCATACCTTTAGCTTTGAGAGGCCTACCTTCAAACATACAATCATGGCAGATGGGCGAGGGACCACATGGTTGGCTCAGGAGGCAGAGAAATGGCACAATGAGCTAATTGATAGCTACAAGGGGTTGTTGGCTATCGGCTGAAAACCATCTTGGAGAAAAATGTTCTCCTAGGGATATTACCAAAAAAGTGGTGGAAAAAACAGCCAAAGTTTGGTGTTTTGACTGACGCTAGGGTTTCATGTGCAAAAAAGCAAAGGCAGATTATAATATAATTTCTTTTGTATTGCTTATTGAGCGCAGGTGGATCCAGTCTGAAAATTGTGAAATGTGGTACGTCAATTGATCAAGGTGGCAGGGCAATGCAGGGCAAGAGAGTGGAGTCTTTTTGAGGTTGGAGCTTTAGAACACTTCAGGGTGGCAGGGCGGTGCTAAGGCAGGTTGGACCCTGTATAGGGCATTGGAGCGTTCATCTAGTTGCAGCTAGTAAACAGGGTGTTGGATCATCCTTCAAGTTGGAACTTGTAAACTAGGGCGTCGAAGCATCCTCCCAGTTGCAGTTGGTAAACAGGGCATTGGAGCGTCCTACAGGTTGGAGCCCGTAAACCAGAGGTTGGAGCCTCCCTCAGTTGGAGCTGAAAATATTGATGTATAATTTATTAAAAGATAAATATTAAAAAGTGTTCGATGGTTTTTGTTTCGTAGGGGTTTCCACCTAAAAAATTTGTCTGTTGTCTTTATCATTGTGCATTGTTGAATGGTGTTGATGAATGTTTATGTTTATCTGATGCTAATAACAATTAATGCTCTGTGAGTTAAAAATATACTAATTGATAAGAAATATTGATACACCCCCCTCAGTATTTCCAACATAGAGGCATTTTACCAGAGGTGAATGACCCATGGAAATTATCGAATTGGATAGATCTTCTCCTAAGAAGCTAGAAGGACTTGGCTAGGTCGACCAACAGAGATAGTGTTGAAAGTCAGATGTTCTATGTTGTAACAATCACTTATGACAAAACCTCTTTATGTTACAATATTAGTTAAGCAATTGTAGATAAAACATAAACCAAATGCACAATTCAAGACAGCCAAGAACAAGATAAGACACAAAGAATCTAGGTCCAATGACCAAGAAAAACCCACAAGGGGAAAACGCAACAAAATTCTTCTTCTGTTAGATATCAATTGTTCAGCAGAGATACAAAGTACAATGAGAGATCAAGAGAATAAGTAAGTTCACCCAAATTTGAACAAGTTGTAGCACGAAAGTCACTAGTAGTAGCAGTTGTTGCAAAAACTGAATCAACCTTCATGTTTTGCTCTTACTATCCAATTCTTTCTCTCTCACAATCTTCTTCAAGTCTTTGTTAAAATTGGCAAGTAGGACCAAACTCCATGTGGGTCATTTTATTAATGGAAGCTGATATTTTTCTCGGATCCCTCGCATCGAGAGGTGTAGGATTGATCTAAAGACCATCTGATTTCGATAAGTATTCATGGAGATATGAATTTATTTGTGTTATGGGGCAATTCGTCAAGGTCGGCCAGCAACCAAATAAACCCCACTTGTGCTCAACGTTTTAGTATAAATAGAGGCAGCCTTTAAATCATTTCAACACACTTGGGATCTCTTCCTCTCTACTTGTCTTTGGGTTTTAGTAGGAGGAGAGATCCTAAGGGATAATGCTGCCCTAATCTAGAGGGCAGAAGTCAAAACTGCCTGAACAGCCGGGAAAGCTGACGTAGAGGGCAGAAGTCGAAACTGTCAGGAACAGCCGGAACAGTCGGGAACAGTCAGAACTGCAGGAACTGTTGGGAAATCTGACTCAGAGGGCAGAAGCCAGAACTGCCGGGAACAGCCGGAACTGTCGGGAATTGCTGGAACAGCCGAGAAAGCTAACGCAGAGAGTAGAAGTCGGAACTGTCGGAAACAGCCAAAACTGTCGAGAACTGTCGGCAAAGTTGACGCAGAGGGCAGAAGTCGGAACTGCCGGGAAAGCTAAAGCAGAGGGCAGAAAAGGCTAACGCAATCCCTAGAGGCTGACGCTGGGGTTTTTCGTGGAGCAGATTGGAGTTGAAGAGCTGTCGGAGTGTTTATCTGGGGTTTCAGCCGGAACCTCTGTCTCCGAATGAGAGCAACATGCAAGGGACAATTAACTAACATTGGGACAATTATATGGTACTTGGTAGCAAGTACACCAAACATGCAATGTTACAGCAAGCATGCAAGGGACAGCAAACTAATATTGGGACAACAACATGATACTTAGTGCAGCAAGCATGTATTAATATAGCTAGCATGCAAGGGACATCTAGCATGCAACAACAAGCATACTAAGGACAACAAGCATGCTAGGGACAACAAGCAAGCAAGGGACAACAAGCAAGGAAGGTGCAACCAGCACATAGGTCAATGTGGCAACATGGTGCAGCAATGGCACATAATGCAGTACAGTGATGGGTACAGTCATGATTAATGAAGCGTGATGAGATGCAGCATAGTGATGATGAGTGCAGCGTGGTGAGGTGCAGCAGGATGACGAAATGCAGCACAACGATAAGTGAAGGAGTCACCTTGGAGAATCAGTGGAAGCAGCATGTCTTCAACTGATCTCATGTATCGTCTTCTTAGAGATGATCTCTGCTCTTATCTAGATAAGTCAAAGTGTTGACTTTTGTTGTACACATACTCTCTCTCTCTCTCTCTCTCTCTCTCTCTCTCTCTCTCTGTTGAACTATTGAAGAACATATAAGAAAAATTGATCAACGGTTTCCCCACATTGGGGTTTGTCCTTGGCTAGTGCCACATCCTATGTCCTCTTGTCTTGGCTTGTCTTCTGCGATTTATGTTTATGTTCTATCTGCAGTTTACTTTAATGCTAATGTGATTGCTAATCTGGAAAAGGTATTGAGCTATCTATGAAAATTGAAATAAATGGCTCTAAGCATAGAACATAGTAACATACCTAAAATTAACATGGTATCAGAGCTGAGGTGAAGACAATGCCCATGCAAGAGTGAAAGAGCAATCACCGAAGACAGTTGGGAAAGGACAAAAGGATCAGTGGATTCCTCATCCCTCTTCAAATTCACCGAGGGTGAAGTCAAAGCAGAGAAAATTATCAGAATGGCGCAGCGGAAGTTTCTGATGGCCTACCTAAAGATCACTTCATTGGGTAGTCCAGATCTAAGGGTGGAAGGAAAGGCAGATGCCTCGTTTGCAACAAGTTAGGCCATTATGTGAAGGAATGTCCGAATGGCAGAGACACATCTCTTGATGAAGATAACAATCATTCCAGTGACATCTTCAATGATCAAAGGAATGATAAGTAATGCAAGTCATCAAGGAAATGGACGACTCTTCAAAGAAAGCAAGGAACCCTAGGTATGAAGAATCAAATGTTGTTTTTGATAAGATAAAGAAGCGTTATCTTGTATTGGCCCTCTCCTTCAGATTATTTGGGAATCTGGCTTATTGATTGTAGTGCTTCAAGGCACTTCATCGGATAGAAGGGTGCACTCTCTAATTTGGTAGAGATGGAAACAATCATGGGATTATACTTGGAGCCAATGCCACCTATCCTCAAAAGGGTGTAGGGAATGTTACCCCTCAATTGAATGAGGGTAACTCGATTCATTTGCAAAATCTCTTTTGTCTACCTGATCACAAGAAGAACCTAGTGTCCATTTCGGCAATGGAAGTCAAAGGTTGCAAGGTGGCACTCATCGATGGAAAGGTACGTGTTTGAAAATAGAATTTTCGAAGATGTTTTTGAGTTCAGGGTTGTATCAAGTTGCAGGAAGTCCACTGGGGACCATGTCCATTGACACATAGCACCAGAGGTCTGTGAGTCAGATGGTGGCAAGGATGCCTGAATTCAAAAAGAGCATGAAAGTACATGTCTGAGATGTACCGAAGGAAAATCTTACAAGGGGACCATTCCCCTCGTGTAGCATGTCCACAGGTTTGGAAGAACCCGAGGGTTTTGAGATTCATGATCAAGAATCTCACGTATGCAGGTGGAAGAAAGCCCTCTATGGCTTGAAGCAAAACTTCCCAGGCATAGTATGAGAGGATTGATAGTTGTCAGATGAAGCTGAGATTCACTAAGAGTGAAGTTGATCCAAACCATTGTTTGAAGGTTGTGGATAATAGACCTCTCATACCAGCACCTTCTGAGGACGACCTATTTCAAACAGGTGCAGACCCTCTCACTTGCGGAAGTAAGAGGGAGTTGGATTCTAGATGTGGAATGGTAAACACCAAGCCCGTGACTACCTTAAGGATCTTAACTTTCAGAAGTTATATGGTGATGATGCCAAACCAGATTTGGGAAATGCCTCTGAGTTTCATAAACTCATTTGCATTGATGTTCTTCGTGAACTTTCGTCTGGATATATGTTTTGCAGTTAGCATGGTGAGCTCATATTTGGTTGAGCCTCACTCTTCTGAGATATCTTCGGGGCACAATCTCTCATGGATTGAGATACACTGCCGAAAATATGAAGCTACATGATTATTCGAATGTTGACTGGGCAAGCAGTGTGGAGGATCACTAAAGCACTTCTCAACGCTGGTTCTCTTTGGGTTCTGCTTCGATATCATGAATGAGCAGGAAGCAAAAGTCAGTTGCTATAAGCACCGCCAAGACTGAATACATAGCTATGAGTATGATCTTGTATGAAGCTACCTAGTTGTGGAAGATCTTCAGTGAGTTGTTTCTATGCATGATGAATACCACTGTGATTCTTTGTGACAACCAGAGGGGGGCTTCGATTATTGGGGAATCCCGTATTCGATGATTGCTCCAGCAGATAGACATCAAATACTGCCTTATCTGGGATATGGTAAGTCGATGAGCGAGGAGGCTCCATCGCATTGAGACTGATGTACAAGTCGCAGACGTTTTGTCAAAGCCCTGGGAAAGGTCAAATCTGTGACTTTCTCGAATGACTTGGAGTCATTAAGAGACCTTCTCATAAGGGTCTTGCATGTTGCATGCATTGAGCTCGGGGACCTCTGGGGGCTTGGGGTACTTACTGGAGCAACATACGACCACAAGGCAACTCACCCTCCCCTAGTGGTGCGCTAGATGATCAGTTCTCCCGTGGCAACTGTGAGGCAAGATGATTTGTTCCCCTATGGACAGGATGATTAGTTCTCTTGTCGAAGCATCCTACCCATGTAGTCTGGGACTCATGGGAAGTACCTCTCATCTGATCAATGAGTAGGGAAATGGGGTTAAGGACCATAGTAGTACTATCAATGGACACATCGTTGTATCTACCGTACTCCCTATGCTAAGATGACCTCCATTGATCTGGGATCAATGAAACTAATCTCAGATCAGTATGAGTCATTTGAGACACTCTCTTGTGATATTGATCTGGGGCCAATAAAACTGACTTCAGGTCAGTAAGAGTGATGTGACACACTCTCTTCAAATGAAACTGACTTCGAGTTAGTAGAGAATGGTATGAGACATTCTCGATCAATTCTTCTTCTTCATGGTTCAGCAGAGCAGAGCAGAGCTCAACAGAGCAAAGCAAAGCAGAGCATAGCAGGGCAAGGCGCTGATGGCAGAGATAGTACAGTCGGACATATGGATCAGCAGATGGAGTTCTCCCTAGTTGAGAGGGAGTGTTAAAATTGGCAACTAGGGCCAAACTCCATGTGGGTCATCTTATTAATGGACGCTGATATTTTTCTTGGATCCCTCTCATCGAGAGGTGTAAGGTTGATCTAGAGATCATCCGATTCCGATAAGAATTCATGGAGATATGAATTTATTTGTGTTATGGGAAAATTCGGCAAAGTCGGCCAGCAACCAAATAAACCCCACTTGTGCTCAACGTTTTAGTATAAATAGAGGTGGCCTTCAAGTCATTTCAACACACTTGTGATCTCCTCCTCTCTACTTGTCTTTGGGTTTTAGTAGGAGGAGAGATCATAAGGGATAACATTGCCCTAATCTAGAGGGCAGAAGCCGGAACTGTCGGAACAGCCGGGAAAGCTGACACAGAGGGCATAAGCCGAAACTGTCGGGAATAGCCAGAACAGTCGGAACTGTTGGAACTGCCGAGAAATATGACACAGAGAGCAGAAGCTGAAACTACTAGGAACAGCGGGAACAGCCAGGAATTGTCGGAACAGCCAGGAAAGTTGACGTAGAGGGCAGAAGCTGGAACTGCCAGGAACATCCGGAACAGCCGAAACAGACGGGAACTGCAGGAACTGCCGGGAAAGCTGACACAGAGGGCATAAAAGGCTAACGCAGTCCCTAGAGGCTGACGCTAGGGTTTTTCGTGGGGCAGAATGGAGTTGAAGAGCTGCCGGAGTGTTTATTCAGGGTTTCAGCCGGAGCATCTGTCTCCAAAGGAGAGCAACATGCAAGGGACAGCTAACTAACATTGGGACAGTTGTATGGTACTTAGCAGCAAGTACACCAAGCATGCAATGTTACAGCAAGCACGCAAGGGACAGCAAACAAATATTGGGACAACAGCATGATACTTAGTGCAGCAAGCATGTATTGGTATAGCTAGCATGCAAGGGACAGCTAGCTTGCAACAGCAAGCATGCTAAGGAGAACAAGCATGCTAAGGACAACAAGCAAGCAAGGTGCAGCGAGCACATAGGTCAGTATGGCAACATGGTGCAGCAATGGTACATAATGCAGTACAGTGATGGGTACAATCATGATTAATGAAGCGTGATGAGATGCAGCATGGTGATGATGGGTGCAGCATGGTGCAGTGCGGTGAGGTGCAGCATGATGATGAAATGCAACACAACAATAGGTGGAGTCACCTTGGAGAATCAATTGAAGCAGCATGTCTTCAACTGATCTCATGTATCATCTTCTTAGAGATGATCTATGCTCTTATCTAGATAAGTCAAAGTGTTGACTTCTGTTGTAAACGTCTATCTCTCTCTTTCTCTCTGCTGAACTATTGAAGAACATATAAGAAGAATTGATCAAGGGTTTCCCCACATTGGGGTTTGTCCCTAGCTAGCGCCACATCTTGTGTCCTCTTGTCTTGGCTTGTCTTCTGTGATTTATGTTTATGTTCTATCTGCAGTTTACTTTAATGTTGATGTGATTGCTAATCTGGAAAAGATATTGAGCTAACTGTGAAAATTGAAAGTCAGTTGTTCTATGTTGTAACAATCACTTATGGCAAAACCTCTTTATGTTGCAATATTAGTTAAGCAATTGTAGATAGAACATAAACCAAATGCACAATTCAAACCAGCCAAGAACAAGATAAGACACAAAGAATCTAGGTCCAATGACCAGGGCAAAACCCACAAGGGAAAAACCCAACAAAATTCTTCTTCTATTAGATATCTATTGTTCAGCAAAGATAGAAAGTACAATTAGAGATCAAGAGAATGAGTAAGTTCACCCAAATTTTGAACAAGTTGTAGCATGAAAGTCACTAGTAGTAGCAGTTGTTGCAAAAACTGAATCAACCTTCATGTTTTGCTCTTACTTTCCAATTCTCTCTCTCTCACAATCTTCTTCAAGTCTCTCCAGCGCTCTCTCTCAAATTCAAATCATTCTTTCACAATGCACAAGTAGTGAGAATGAAATGATATGAGATACATATATATAGGAGAAGCAACAAATTGATGCCATAAAGGAGGAGCATGCCCTAGAGTAACTCGTATGCAAAAAAGGGAAGAGTAAATTAAGCCATTATGGAGAGTGGCAACGAATGCCTTTAATGGAGGAACCTTGCATGCCTTAAAGAGTGTAACTCATGCCCTTTTAGGTAGTGTAACTCATGCCATTAAAGGAGAGAATGTAACATATGCATTAAAGAGTGTGTAAGAAGAATCTTTTATGACATGCAATATTGAGTGTGTAAGAGGAATATGTTGTGTTTTTAATGAGTGTGTAGGAGAGAGTGTAACGTATCCATTAAGTGGGAGAAAGAGAGTAACATATGCATTAATTGAGCAGAGTTACATATGACATGATTGAGAGACTTGAATTTATTTTTAATAATAATATAATAATATCAAAAAGAAGATAATAGTAATAATAATAATAATATTGATGATTAAGTCGAGATTGACCTATTAGGATTGATTAATGATAAGTGATTTTCCATCAACTATGCTTTATTACCAATTGATGCAAGGTGATTTACTTGAAATAATAAACATGACTTTCTATTTTTGGAAAGTCACTCTAGAATTGTTAAAAATGGGATTTTATGCAAGGAAATTCATCCCTTAGCTGCGAATTTTTAACAGATAGATGTAATTCACCTATAAAACCATAAGGACTTGGCTAGGTTATAAAGGACTATGACTAGAAAGGTGAAAGGTCCAAAGGCAAATACTCTTTTGAGAAGCCAAAATGACTTGGCTGGGTTGTAAAAGAACTTAACCAGAGGAGATTGATGCATTTGCCTAAGGAGCCATAAAGGATTTTGGCCAAAAACCCTGGATTCTCACGTACATATGAGGAGTTACATTGCCCAATCTAGGATGGAGTTATCTTATAAACATGGATCAGCATGACAAGCTCATGAACTTTTCTTAAGGAGATTTCAGCAAAGGGGAAATCTATTGCAGAGAATACCTCCCTCACTAAGGGAGTGTTGATTTTTGTGTAGCATCAAGAGGTATTCCCACATGCCAAAAGGCCTCCCATGTCGACCAAGGAAAATTATAAATGAAAATTAAAATTTGTAGTTTTGGGTTTCATGTAAGCTCAAAAGGGACAAGTCAGCCCCACCATGAATGGGTGTGTCCCTTGGGATAAATACACCTATTCGACTTGTATATATATACATAGTATGAATCTTCGTTTGATCACTCACTCATCATATCTCTTCTACAGAAGACACTCATAGGAGCAGAAAAATGATGAAATAACTGAAGTTTGGATTTGGTTTTTGGCACAGATTTCTAGACAATTTAAATTGTAAAGCTTGCTGAAGAAAATTTCTCCTAGAAGAAGAGTTCTTGGTTCTCTGTTTGGGTTTCCCTGAGAAAATTTGTTCTCTACTGCGCATGGCTGTCTCTTTATGATATTTATTGTTTCTACCTACGTTACTGGATCCGGCAGCCGATGGTCACAGATCTCCGTATCCTCGGATCTGATCTGGATACGGAGAAATACCTGGAAAATACGGCACGTGGCGGATGGCAGTTTTTGGAAACGGCTCCTCCTTGCCAGAAACGTATGGCTAGTAAAATGTCGGAACCCGCATAACTTAAACCCGAAAAAGCGAAAATGTAAAATCGTTGTACGTGTTGGAGTTTAGGGTTTTTGCTTTGATGTATGCGTTAAAGTTCGGTGGTCCCCCTTTGGTCAGCAGTGCACCCAACAGGCGGAACAGAACATAACAGCGGAACAGAAGCGTTTGGCGTTTAGCTTTGATTTTCTTGGCGTTTAGCTTCAGGGGGCCCAGCGTTCCAGTTCAAGTTTCAAAGTGTGTCGACTGGACCAGAAACCGCGCGAGGTATTTAGTTTTTAATGTTATCGCCATTGGAATGTGTCGCATTGGGTTCCAAACTTCCAAGCGACAGTTCGAGCCTCGAGGGTTATCCGTTATTAACTTATTACCAGGACTGTGATATATCATATAACCATAGTTATCATTTATCAGCATTGTTACGGTTCTGGGTTTACCACAGCCGTGTTAATTTTTTTTTAATTATCAGCGTTTACATTTACAACTTTACCCATAGATTTTATAAGATATATATTATTATTATTTGCGTTTAGCATTTATAATTTTACCCACGGGAGCGTTTATGACATAGCTAAAGTCCAAATAGCTAAATTTGAAGTATGACATAGCTAAATTCTATGGATGCAGAATGCAGCCGTGTTAAATTTGGACAACTAGGTCCAAACTCCATGTTCTGATACTCAGATTAAGAGGCTAATATTTTTATTGGATTCCTCTTTCTGAGAGGTGTAAAATCCATATAAAAATAGTCTTAATC